>ONZH01008359.1:0-60278 GCA_900303285.1 Rhinella marina
CTTTTTCAGATGTGCCGGAAGAATCCTAGAGCTACCAGAGGAATTTTTGTAGTGATGCCAAACCACTTGAGTATTCGCCATCTCCTGCTGATGTGGACCCTGAACCAGCATCTGTTATCATGAGCGATGATGATGATGAGACGCAGTTGCCATCAAGGGAGGCTGTTGGAATGTCCAGTGGGCAGGAGGAGAGCAGAGTGAGGAAGTGGAAGAGGAGGTGGTGGATGACGAAATGACCGACCCCACTTGGCCAGGGGTGATGTCCAGCGGGGAAAGCAGTGGAGAGGTGGTGGTCTGCGCAGCACGAAAAGGCAGCAACAAGAGGCAGAGGGATTGTCCACAGGCAGAGGACAGTCCAAGACAGAGAAGTGAGGCCACAGCCAGCAGGGCCGAAGCTGTTCCCGGCAGTAGGCAGTCTCGCGAAGCTCCCCCATCGAGGCCTCGTACTTCTGTGGTGTGGAGATTTTTTAATGTTTGTGCGGATTTGCACACTCTGCCACTCAAAACTGAGTAGGGGCTCTGAGAAGAGCAATATGACCACCTCAGGCATGCGGCGGTCACTTGGAAGTCAAGCACTGGGCTGAGTGGGGAGAGAGCAAACGCAATATCAACCTGCGCAAGGTCTTCCTGCCACTGCCTCTTCCCCTTTGTGTGTGCTTGCCACTGCGGTCCAGACCTTCCAGCCAGGACACCTCCACATTCTGCCCTCTTGCCTCGGACTACTTTTGGGGCCTTTCTCCTTCAGCCTCCCCTTCCCCCGCATCTTTCGCCTGCACCTTCACACTCCTCGTCCCATCAACTGTCCATCTCGCAGGCGTTCGACCGCAGGCGGAAGTACGCCTCGAGTCACCCCCAAGCCTTAAACTGCCACATCTCCAACTGCTGGCCCTGGAGATGTTGCCGTTTAGGCTTGTGGAGACGCAGGCCTTCCGCGACCTGATGGCGGCTGCCGCACCTCGCTATTCCGTCCCCAGCCGCCACTACTTTTCCCGGGAGTGCCGTCCCCGCCCTGCACCAGCACGTGTCGCGTAACATCAGGCGGGCCCTGAGGTACGCAGTCCAGCGCAAAGGTCCACTTGACCACCGACTCGTGGACAAGCGCTTGCGGCCAGGGACGATACATCTCTTTGACGGCACACTGGGTGAATGTTGTGGAAGCGGGGACGGGGTCGCAAACAGAGACGGCCTACCTACCACCCCCGCCCAAGATTGCCAGCAGGGTTCTGATAAACCCCCCTCCTCTTCCTCCTCCTCCTCTGCCTTAACATCGCCCTCAGCCGCTAGCTGGAAGCGTTGCAGCACTGGCGCGGGGAGACGTCAGCAGGCGGTGCTTAAGCTCATCAGCTTGGGCGACAGGAAGCACAGCGCCCCAGAGGTGAGGGACGCCATATTGCAGCAGACGGAGATGTGGCTGTCGCCGCTGCAGCTAGGACCAGGCATGGTCGTGTGCGATAACGGCCGTAACCTGGTGGCGGCTCTGGAGCTTGCCGAACTCAATCACGTACCATGCCTGGCCCACGTTTTTAATCTGGTAGTCCAAAATTTCTAAAGACTTACCCCAACCTGGCAGAGCTACTGGTGAAAGTGCGGCGCTTGTGCGCTCACTTTCGGAAGTCAACTGTAGCTGCTGCTAGCTTAAAAAACTCCAGCAACGCCTCCATTTGCCTGAACATCGGCTGTTGTGCGACCTGCCGACTCGCTGGAATTCCACCTATTCCATGTTGGCCAGGGTGTGTGAGCAGCAGAGAGCATTGATGGAGTACCAGATTATGAATCCACGCGTGCCTCCAACTCAGCTCCCTCAGTTTGCCAACCACGAGTGGCCATGGATGGCAGACATATGCGATGTACTGCGTATCTTTGAGGAGTCCACCAAGAAGGTCAGCAGCGAGGACGCTATAGTGAGCGTAACCATCCCGCTCCTATGCGTCCTTAAAGAATCGCTCATCGCAATAAGGGAGAACGCATTGCACGCAGAGGAGACGGGGGTAGGAGGAGACGCAACGGAGCTACACAGTCAGACCACACTTTTGTCTGCTTCTCGGTGGCAGTTGCAGGAGGAGGAGGAGGAGGAGGAGGACGACGTGGAGGTGGCTGTGGAAGAGGAGGAGGATGCTGGCGGCGAGGGTAGCAGTCAGGCTGTGTGCGTCCCATTGGTTCAGCGCGGATGGGGCGGAGAGGAGGCGGAAGAGGAAGAGGAGGAAATGGCAAGTGATCCTTCTGGTGGGGGCAGTGACGTCATGCCTATTCAGAGTCTGGCACACATGGCTGACTTCATGCTGGGCTGCTTTTCCCGGGACACACGTGTTGTCCGGATAGTGGAGAACAAACTGTACTGGGTCTTCGCACTCCTGGACCCCCGGTATAAAGATAACGTCTCCTCTTTTATTCCGGTAGAGGAGAGGACGAATCGATTGCTGGAATACCAGAGGGAACTCGTGCAGAACATGATGGAGATTTTCCCACCCACCATCGCTGGCGGCAGAGAGGAGAGGGTCTCCCAGAGTCCCACAACATCGATCAGGCCCACAGCCACCAGGGGAACACTCTCCAAGGTGTGGGACACGTTCATGGCACCCCCTCGTGCAACTTCCATCACTGCGGGGCCCGCTATCAGCAGGAGGGACAAGTATCGGCGGATGTTGCGGGAGTACCTGGCAGACCGTACCCCTGTCCTCCCCGATCCCTCGGCGTCCTACACTTACTGGGTCTCCAAGTTGGACACGTGGCTGGAACTGTCCCTGTACGCCTTGGAGGTGCTTGCCTGCCCTGCCGCCAGCGTGCTATCAGAAAGGGTGTTCAGCGCAGCCGGGGGCATTATAACCGATAAGCGCAGCCGCCTGTCAACCGACAGTGCCGACAGGCTGACGCTAATCAAAATGAACAGCAAGTGGATTGACCCGGACTTTGCTTCTCCAACAGTGGAAAGCAGCCAAAAGTGAAGTGCCATCTGTATGAAGTGCCATTTCCTCCTCCACCTCCTCCTCCTCCTCCTTAACCGCCGTAGAATTGCTCCGTAAAAAAAAAAAAAAAAATATTTATGGCTCACCTTGGCCTCAGGGCTCAAGCAATTTTTTCATGGCTTCACCTCTTGGGCCCTACAAGCAATTTTTATCATGGCTCACCTTTGGGCCTACAAGCAATTTTATCAGGCTCACCCTTGGCCTACAAGCAATTTTTATCATGGCTCACCTCTTGGGCCTACAAGCAATTTTTATCATGGCTCACTCTTGGCCTACAAGCAATTTTTATCATGGCTCACCTCTTGGCCTACAAGCAATTTTTAAGAGGTCTCACCTCTTGGGCCTACAAACAATTTTTATTATGGCTCACCTCTTGGGCCTTAATACAATTTTTAAGAGGTCTCACCTCTTTGCCTCTTACTTAATTTTCGAGGGCTCACCTCTTGGGCCTCCACATAATTTTTTCGGGCTCACTCTTGGGCCTCCATATAATTTTTTCGAGGGCTCACCTCAAGCTAACTTTGCGCACTCATTAAAATATTTTCACAACAAGGACCTAAGAGCCCTCGATGGGAGAGCTTTGTGTGGGGGCCTGTTATAGGGAAGAGATGCGGCCCTGCGGGCTCTAGCCTGCCTTCTCCATGAGCCTCTGGCCAGCCCACGGCCTCTTCCTGCCTTTTGCGGTCCTACGCATCCCTCAACATCCCCACTGCTTTACCTGCTAGACATGACACTGGGCCAGGTCGGGTCACTGACTTCGTCATACTCAACCACCTCCTCTTACACTGCCTCACTTTGCTCCAACAGCCTCCCTTGCTGGCAACTGTGTCTCATCATCGTCCCTAATCATTTTACACTTTAGTGCCCGTTCCACACCACCATCAGCTAGAGATGGAGCTTGCTCCAGTGTTTGGGCATCAGAACAAACAAAATCCTCAGATAGCTCCTGCGATTCTTGCATGGGTGGGAACACTGGGTTGATAACATTGGGCAGGGTGGGAGGAAGGAGGGTCAGAGTGAGGTCCCTGCAGTTTCTGCAGGCTATCGACGAGACTGGACTTTGTGGACTTGACTGGGTGGTGGACAGATTTAACAAATCTAGAAGGAGAGGAGGGGTTTGCCGAGCTGTCTGTAAGGGTTGCGGAAATCCAGACAGAACCAAGGCCCAAAACTTGGGTGGGGGTAGCAGGTTTGCCCGTCCCCGCCTCCACAACATTCACCCAGTGTCCGTCAGGGAGATGTAGCATCCCCGGCCTCAAACCAAAGTGTTGGTGGTCAAATGGCCTTTTGCAGTAACCGTGTTACTCGGGCGTGGATGATGTTTTGGGACATGTGCCTGGGCAAGGCAGGGATGGCACAGAGGGAAAAATAGTGATGGCTTGATTGCTTTCCCCCTTGCCTATGCCATCTGTGGTTGTCATAGGCAACGTGATTTTAAGGGGTGCAGAATTTTATCTTCTTTTTTGTCTAGTTTGGCTTGGGGTCCATGGCAATGTAGAGGAAAGAAGGTTTCCTTGTATGGTCTCACTTTACAGAGAGGTTATATTGTCTTTGGAGTGTATTGTTGAGAGGCTGTGATAGTGGCGTAATAGTGCGACTTGGGCGCGTTATATGCACCCAGACATGCTTCCCCTGCTGTCCCAGTTGCATTCCAGCAGTGTTGGCATCCTTTTCTGAGGTTTCAGGGTGGACTTGGTGACCTCCAAGTGGTCGAATTGAGATTTCCAAGTGGCGAGCATTTTTTTCCCATAGACTTTAATGGGATTCGATATTCGGTCGAATAGTCGAATATCGCGGTCTATTCGAATCGAATTTCGAACTTTCGAATATTTCACTACTCGCTCATCTCTAGAAATGAGCAAACTTTTCAAAAGTTTGATTTGGCTGATTTGCCAAATTTTACAAAAAAAATTTGCTTTGTGACGAAATACTTCTTCATGAAGCACATTTTTTTTTCATAACTAGCAGGTGCAATGACAGGGAGCTGCGATAGTGACACCCCCCATCATTGTACCTCTCAGATGACACATTCATACATGATTGTGGTGTCTATGTATTAAAAAAATGTAAAATTAACATAAACAAAATTTTATCAAACTTACCACCTCCATTTGCTTGCAGTGGGCTGGCCTCTGCCATCTTGCTTGAAGATCTGGTGTGAAATCTCGCATAGCAAGAGATAATGTCATCACGCCAGCCAGCTTGGTGACATCATACATCACCACGCACGGGATTTCAGCTGAGATCTTCAATCAAGATAGCGATTGGCATCCCGACGCGAGTGAATGGAGGAGGTAAGTATTGTGTTATTTGTTTTTACACTATTTCCGATTAAATCGATTCGATGACATGAAGCACGAGGAAATTTGGCTTCAAGGTGAATCAAATTTATCCTAAAATTCGGATTAAATTCCAGTTTGTTGGATTCGATTTGCTCATCCCTAGCTCATATTTTCCATTCTGGGCATTTACGTGTGGTATATCTGGTATATTCATTTTATAAAGATTGTTATATGTTTTTTTAAACTATAAGGACTCGTACCTTTGTCTTCATGTAGGTTAATTTGTTCATTTAGAGTCAGCTCGTTATTTGGGGTCTTTTTGAGTTTAATTACTTTCCCTTTTAAGGGTGTTAATATTAGTTCTCATGTTTGCTAACCTCTACTTGGTAACAAATAAGTTAGTCTGATGGTGAAAAAAGTTTTGTCATTTGCTAATGTGTTACCAATGTCCAATGCCAAAAAATGTAAAACCATGAAGCGTTATTCGCTTATTTTAAGGTCATATCTGCATTACACTCCATTTACGTATTTTGAGTCCTTCTGGATAACTATAATAACTAAGATATGACATGGCTTAAAATGCCTAAGCAGGGTATTGTCCTGATATAATTTTAAAATAAGAAAGTAAATTTATGATATTGATTTTGAACATGATAAATCTATTTTGATTATTACCAATAGCATGATAGCCTCACAAGTCTCCCTGTACATTGAGTCTCTGTGTAAAAAGTGCACCACAAATGTTTGTCATTATCCTTCATGCACACTTATCAGTTGCTAGGTTACACTGTAGAAGGCAAGCTTTTCCTTTTATTGTCTTTCAATCTTTATTTCCCATTTCTCCATGTTAAATTCTAGCCATGTGTGGCTGTGCAATGAAGATATGAAAGTGTAACAAATGGTACTTCTTGTTTACTAATAAGTTGAAAAGTTTCCAAAAAAAAAGGGTAGCCCATGCTCAGAAAAAAGGCCGTTTTCCAGGAAAAGAGCCAGAGAGATGTGTGTGGTATTGCAGCACAGTCCCACTAGTGAATAGATTTGGGTTGCAATACAATACACATCAGAGGAGTGGGGTATTGGCCGGAGCGGTGGCAATAAAGAGCAAAGGAAATGTACAACCAAAACCTCTAAAAAGAGCCAGGGCTAGATCTTCTTGTATGATCAGCTCGGGAACTGGTGGGTCCATTTTCAAAACATGTAAGATATAAGCCAATCTCAGCTGCTGCCAACTCTGTTTGAGTATTTCCCATCCGGCAGTTTTCATCCACAGCACTGAAAGACAAAAGCACTGCCGTGTGCAAAATCTGCTGGGTTAAACTAAGCCGTGGAAGTGCCACAGGTCTACTGTAGCACATGAAGTGACATCACCCAATTCAATTGGGAAAATAGAACTGGCCACTATATTTTTATGTCATTTTTTTGTTATGAAGATGGATGGATTGTTTTCTGGATATAATTTTTTAAGCCATTCCATATATTCAACTTCTTCTCCGGGCTCTTTAAATTTCTGGCTCCCTGTAGTGACTCAGTTAGCATAACACATAGCACATTGTCCTAATCAATCCAATGCTCTTTTGTGGACATCTTTATCCTGGCGTATTAAGAGAACAATAGAGCTGCCATAATGTCTCCTCAATTCTACACCTACAATAAGGATTTTCTAACAGACAATATTTGCCCTCACTGTAGCAGTAAAACAACAAAGGGTTACCTATCTACTTAGGAGACAATAATTTGTGTTGACTGCTACACAAGGAGATAATTCTGTATTTCATTTTTAATAGTATAGTACTGTCAATGTAAAAAATAAAAACTGCCAAAAAATTCTAAAAAAAAGTTCAAATTTAGATTAAAATTTTTTTTTTTTAGCTTTTTTAAAACATTTAACTAGAAGATGAAAACATATGCAGTCTGTACTGGTAGTATGTAAGTAAAAATTGTGTGATATAATTTTTTACTTTAACAATCTGACAAGTTACTTTACAAATTGGAAAAAACTATTGCATTTAAGGACTGGTATGTCCCTAGAGAAAGGTGTAAAAAAAAAAAGGAGCAATCACTTGTTTTGTATTCATCTGCGGCAGAGCAGTGAGAACATATTTAAGCAGTGCTTAAAATCCAAAGAGCTACAGTAAAATTATATAACCACCCAAGTATGAAAGCATTGATATCTCTAGATAATTAACAATAGCAATATTCTTTGCAAGCATAATTAATTAATCATTAGAGATTAGGTATTGTTAGAAATGCAAGCTGCCTCATTAAATTTGTACTTAAAGCATCCAGATGTTTTTTTACATACATAATGCCATCCTAAAATTCCAATGTTCTGAAAAGACAAAAAGGAAACCAGACACACCGGACCTATAGATTGCAAAAGACAATTAAAATCCAGAGCTGAATTAATTAAAAAGTATAATTTGCATCATAGGAGTAAATTAAAATTCCTTGGCTCCAACAATGTAGGACCCCCCACATATCATAAAGCCATTTGTAATCCTGGTGACTTCATATCTTACAGATGGACCTTTGGGCCCCCTCAGACGCAAGAATCCAGTGGTTACTGTTATCTCTGCACACCTTTTGCTATGCAACTGAAAGGCAAACTTTCAAGTTTTCAAGAAATAGATCACATAAGACAGCAGATGCAATGGCAGCCATTGGGGTTCCATTTTGTAGGGCAGTGGTATATACTGTATACTTAAAGGGGTATTCTGGTTGGTTAAAGTTGTTCCCTATTCATAGAATAGGGGATAACTATCAGATTGGTGGGGGTCCTACCACTGGGACTCACACTGATCAGAACAGGGGCCCTGTAGCTCCCATAGAATTGAATGAGCATGCACATGTGTGAATGGCCATTCTGGTCATTTCAGGGGAGTTGTAGGGGGTAAGAGGCCCCTGTTCTTGTGATCAGTGGGGGTCCCAGTGGTAGGACCCCACCAATCTAATCGTTATCCCCTATCCTGTGGATATAGGATAACTTTAACCAACCAGAATACCCTTTTAAAGGGCACACAGTATGATAGGTGGTCAAGGTGGGAAGGGAGGTACCATATATGAATGCACACATTGAGGAACAATATATAAAATGACGCTTTATAGGGTTATATAAAAACTTAAGGCCCCTTTACTATGCTCATTTTAGCAGAAGATTGTCAGAAAGAAAGCGTTCCTTCCCGACATTCGCCTACTGATCACTGAAGGAGACTGCTGTATTTACATGTGGCAATCTCCTCCACAATATGGGGAAGAGTGATTATTAATTCCATCATTCATTACCATAAAGAATCATTGTTTGCTGACAGCAGAGTGCTATTTAGACAGCATGATCTGCTGTTGGCAAAGAAGATTTAGGTATTGGCATGAAAGAACCAATTACCTGATGAACAAGCATTTTGAAGATGAAAGTAGCTTTTAGTAATGGATCTGTATTGCAAATGTGTTTTAAAAATGGTGTCAAATGGCACAATTGGACACCTCTAGGGCTTCAACATTTTTTTCTCACATGCTCAAAAAAGGGGTGGTGCTTAGTGGAGAGTGGGCAGAGCTTCACAGCAAAGATACAAAGTGTTGCACCCAAACTTTGGCAAAATCCTGACATAAAAAGTAAGGCAACCAATAGTTGTTATTGAGTCAGAAAAAAAATGTTTTTCCCTACAACACATTTATCATCCAGTCTGAGCCCCATTTGATAAATATAGGGCTTATGAGAATGCACATGTGGGTAATAATACTCATGCTGAACAACACTATTCTCTATAGTCAACTTCAATGGTTATGCTGATATAGATGTAGTATATATGTTATATGATATATGTGGTATATATGTTATTTTCACATCCCCTGATGAACCTTCCACAACTGTGAAGGGGAAACGCATTGGGACTTGAGACTGTCACCCCTTTTTAGGATAGGGTTGTGGCAAGGTCAGAATAGGGATAGGCACGGGGACAGAGTGCTTCTACCTTACAGTTGCATCTCTGTGCTGAGACTATTGGAGGGCTTACAGTTAGGGATAGTATTCCACTCTGGTCCCATATGTTCTGCCATTACTGTCTGCTGTGGCCTCTTCATGGTTCTTTGTATATTATTGTGGATGATTTTTGCACATTGGTTGTTATTGAATAACCCTAAGGGTATTTTTTTAATACAATATTTAATAAAGGTTATATTTTAGGTGTTGCCCACTGTGACTATATGCTTTTCTAGCAATACCTGTTTTAGTGGTCCTTGATCTAGACTATTAACGTCTATGATTATAGATGTAGTAAGCACCAACATCAATGGGTTAATGTGCTATCCCAACACTGTAACTTGATATCAACTTTAAGCGTTAAGGTGGATTTAGCTGGAACAATTCTACAGCCGAAGGAACGCTTCCTTCCTGACAGTGTGTTGATCATTCAGTGAAGGGAACCACTGCATTTTCATGCAGTGATCTCCTGCACTTTATGAGGACGAGGAATTGTTTGTCCTCATACAGATTATTGGTTTCTGAGCAGCAGATTTCATTTTAAAGCACACTATCTGCTGCCAAGAAGTTATGATTAGAGTTGAGCGAACGTGCTCGTAACGAGCACTGTAGCGCTCGGGTCCCCTGGCCGCAGGCATCCAGATCCGTCCTCACCTGACTGTAAATCAATGGGGGCTGATCCGTTTGGTATGACACACAAGTGTGTCATACCAAATGGATCCGTCCCCACTGACTTGCAGTCGGGTGAGGAGGACGGATCCGGATGGCTGCACCCATGCGAGTGCAGGGGATCCGAGCGCTACAGTACTCGTTACGAGCACGTTCGCTCAACTCTAGTTATGATCAGTGTTGGCTGAATGAACGTCAGGATCTCCCGAAGAACGAGCGTTTCGCTCATTCATCGGGTGTTCAGCAGCACATTTACATGGGAAAACTGTCTGTTCCCAATAATCTGGATGATTATTGGCTTGTATAAATGCAGTATTAGAATCTTTACATATTGTTAGACTAAGCCAGCGTGATAAGCTTGTATGTTAGCATGTCAGGAATTACTTGAATGCCGTTAGATCTGTATATTTAGCACCTATAAAGTGAGCAATATATTTATTGGCTGGGGTCAAACCAATCACATCAAACCTACATAAACCACCACACCATAAATCGAGTTATAATACTTTATTAAATAGTACACAACATGTAAGAAGACACATACAAAATTAAAACAGCGGATGTCAGAAATCAAAAAAGATACTCAGGTGAACAAGTAAATCACATAGGAGCAGCCCAACAGCATGTATAATATATATGCTAGCCCATATCCACAGTGCCTCAAATGGTGTGTACTACAAAAAGTGCCTAGTGCCAATTATCTATAGATATCAGGAAGTAAAATGTTCATCTAACGTAGTACACAACAAAGGGCAACCTAAAAGGTGGCTAGACAATCAAAATGGGTCACAGATGCAATGGAGTCAATATAACACAATCCAAGTGGATACTAACCGGAGTATGAGACCAACGCGCGTTTCGCCGATGGCTTCCTCAGGGGATACTAATGTGTGTGAAGAAGTGTGCTTATAAATACTACAGATGGGCCGCAGCTGGTAATCACGCAGTGTGTAATAACCCTCCTCCCCGGAAGTGATCCGTGCGTTCCAGAGTGGAGCGCATGACATCACTATCTGGTCTGCCCGACTGACACTATGCTGTACAAACATAAATCGCCAGTTCACAGCGCTGGTCAGATATGTAACACACACCAATCACATAGTCTACATCTGTGTATAATCTGCCAAACCGTGTCCGAAATACAATTATCATCGCGGCGAACGTCCCGATCACCTGGTCAGAAGTGGATCGTCACATCCGCCCAGTGGAACGCAACTATGCGTTCCACGCACGCAGATGCGAGGTTATGATCTCCCAAAGGAACGCTAGCCAGCGAACCACACCGCGCAGGCGCAGAAGCGGTATCGCAGACCGCCATCTATCACCGCACTAGTCTGTAAGGGATCCCCAGTGGAAGTAGATACACTACACCTCCAGATAAATTACACACCAATTAAACATAGTAAATAGTATAAAGAATTAGGTCCCAACGGATCTTTTTCTAGGGGGACACCAACCAGTAATAATACCCATCCAAAACCACAGAATATAAATATCAGAATGAAGTGACGAGAAATAATAATAACATAGTAACAAATGTATAGCATGATAGGCAACTGGTAGCCAAGCAAAAAAGTGTGCAATCACAATGAATTCAATTGAAGACCTGTGAGACAAATTTATATTCAATAAAAACCTATGATAAGGTAAGTATATATGTGTGAAAAAAATATGTGTGTGAAAAAATTGTATAAATATATATATAACCTAAAAAATACATACCCATGCTCAGAAAAAAAAAAGTGACAAATACACAATGTGAATAGTGCAAAGTGAAACACGCGTGAAAGTGACACAAGCCAATATATGTGAAACATTGATGTGTGTATTTAATTATTTAGTTAAATATAATAGGGATGCAATGGATGTCGGCCCTACAGAAGAGTTTTTTTTTACTTCTGACATCCGCTGTTTTAATTTTGTATGTGTCTTCTTACATGTTGTGTACTATTTAATAAAGTATTATAACTCGATTTATGGCGTGGTGGTTTATGTAGGTTTGATAGATCTGTATATTTGTTGCTTAACCCCTTGGCGCATTTGGACGTCCAAAATGCAAGTAAGTTGCGGCATTTGGACGTACAGTTACATCCAAAATGCTTACCGGGACTGTGACACTATGAAGAGTCACAGCCCCGGAGTCTCCGCTCTCCCAGAGAGCAGAGACCTCGGGGAAGCCGGCAAGGGACCAATCAGAGTGCTCCCTTGCCGGCAAGCACTCCGATTAGTTAGTCTCTGCAGACTGGAGATCACAACCTGAAAACAGGCCTGAAGACTGTGCTCTCGGGGGTAAGTGAGCCCCCCTTGCCTCCATTGCCGCCCCCTCATGCCTCCGTTCCCCCCGCTGCACTTTTATTTTATGATGGCACCGATTTCAGCTGTTTAACCCCATAGATGCTGCGGTCAGTAGCAGCCCGCAGCATCCATGGGGTTAAGAGGGAGGGAGCTCCCTCTCTCTGCCATAGGGCTGCCGCTGCTGCAGTGGCAGCAGCCCGATGGTTACCATGGCAACTGGACGCTTTGCAAAATATTATATAGCACCACCTTATACTGCAGCACTTTACAAATTCTATCAATATAATGCTATGTAACCCCATCAGTGCTGGGAGGTCAGGAAGGCAGCTGGCTCCTACTCATGCTGTGAGTCTGGAATGTGCAACTCGCTAGTCTAAAAGGGGCCTAAATTTTGGATTACTGTCCATGCCAACCATTCATGTAATCCATGGATGCATTAGATCTGCCAAGAGGAATCCACTCTTATTTAATGGCTCATAAACGGGGAAACTCAAACAGTGGCCAAGGGTTGTCTTAAATTCTTATGACTGATTCTGTTGTAATGTCATTGTTTTGAGAACTAGGCTTTTCCTGATTTGAACTTTAAATTCATAAGAAGCTATTGCTATGATGCAAGACTTCCCCCTGACAACAGATGACAGTGAATTAATACTTGTACTCTCATTCGTATCACTGACCCATACAAACCTAACTTTTCTCAGACCTAGCAAATTCATTCAGGATGGTTAAACAAAACCTGTTGGGGCCAATTTGGTAAATGGGCCAACAGGCTACTTCTGAATATTTAGATGCTTGTCACTGTTCCATAGCTAGACAGTGGAAGCAGGTTAAACTTCCTCTTCTAGATGTGCTTGCTAGCTTTAAGGAGGTTGAAACATGGGAATGTGTTACTCCCTTAAAAGGGTTTATTCACTACTGATGGCATATCCTCAGCATAGGCCATTGGTTTCTGATTGGCTGAAGTCTGACACCACACACTCCTACTGATCAGATGATCTGCAGGAAGTGGAAGAAGTTTGTAGCAGTGGACAGATCTGGTTCATTGCTCTCATTTACTTTAATCGGAGCAGCCCTGCAGTAATGAGCTACGTCCACTACACACAATGGACAAAGTTGTAGTTATGGCACCAACTTCCAATGCAAGTGCTATTGCAGAACAGTTGATCAGTGAGGGTACAGAGAATCGGACCCCAGCCAATCATATACTGATGGCCTATCCTGAGAATAGGCCATCAATATAAAACCCCTCTAATTCATAAAAAGCATCAGATGCCTTTCACTGTTTGGATCTTTTGGGACACCTATGGGATTACCCACCAGCTATGATTCCATTTAATATCCTCACCCAATATGTTTAGCTCTACTAGGGTCATCGCTCCCAATCACCTTGATTCCTACTTGTCTAACGTTAGTATCACCTACAGTTTGCCTTTGTATTGTGTACCTTCTTCATGTTTGTCATTCTTAAAGTTAGATGGCCTCTAGAAACATCTGTAGCAATAACTGTATCTACACTTTTCCTTTCTAGTTTCACCACTGATATCCTGGTGTGCATGTTTGATACCTTTTTTTGTACATGTTTAAAGTTAAATAATGATGTAGACATGTATGTTTATTTCATCAATATGTAGAATTATTTTATGATAAAATTTCAATTAAAAAAAAAAAAGTTTAAAAAATCCAAGATCATTCCATCACTTCACTAAGGAGGTAATTTATGAAGCTGAAATATGTCTATATACTGTAGGTGTATTTCAGGCGCAAATTGCAGCGCAATGGTTAGTTGTGCAGCTCTCTGCAACTTTTCCCTGTTCCCTGTCAAGCATGGTGGAGGTAATGTGATGGTCTAGGGTTGCTTTGGTGCTGATAAAGTGGGAGATTTGTTCAAGGTAAAAGGTATTTTGAATAGGAAAGGCTATCACTCCATTTTGCAACGCCATGCTTTACCCTGTGGACAGCACTTGATTGGAGCCAATTTCCTCCTACAACAGGACAATGACCCAAAGCACACCTCCAAATTATGCAAGAACTATTCAGGGAAGAAGCAGGCAGCTGGTATTCTATCTGTAGTGGAGTGGCCAGCACAGTCACCAGTTCTCAACCCCGTTGAGCTGTTGTGGGAGCAGCTTGACCGTATGGTACCCAAAAAGTGCCCATCAAGCCAATCCAACTTTTGGGAGGGGCTTCTGGAAGCATGGGTGAAATTTCTCCAAATTACCTCAGCAAATTAACAGCTACAATGCCAAAGGTGTGCAGTTCTGTAATTTCTGCAAATGGAGCATTCTTTGACGAAAGCAAAGTTTGAAGGAGAAAATTATTATTTCAAATAAAAATCATTATTTCTAACCTTGTCAATGTCTTGACTATATTTTCTATTCATGTTGCAACTCATTTGATAAATAAAAGTGTGAGTTTTCATGAAAACACAAAATTGTCTGGGTGACCCCAAACTTTTGAACGGTAGTGTAGATAGTAACATGGAAGATGAAAATGACCAAAAATTCTTTAAAAATATGTTTAAGGTGATTTAAATAATAATGTAGTTCAGTTTTTGATGACACATTCCCTCTAATCCCAAACCAATCTTTTTTTCTACAATCCTATGAACTATTGTTCCTTCTGTTCTATAGCAGTTTACTTTTTTTTCCTCTCAATTTTGAGGCTTAAAAAAGTTGTCACAGATGTCAGGATTAGGCATTCAACTCCATGTATTCACCTGGGGCACTGACACACAGGAGAATGGCTTAATTCGAGAGGGCATGAAAGGTGACTGAAGTGCTGAGAAGTACATTAGATTTAAATTGGCAAATGTTCAACTACTATTGGCAGCTATGTTTTACTTTGTACACAATTCCTTTGGGAGCATGGCAGTCTCTACCAAGTATAACAGTACGTGGAATGACACTTTACTTGGATGTGTTGGCTCTTAACCCTTGATGTAACAACATGGGCAATGCCGAGTAATAAATTACGCAATCCATATGTTTGTGCTCTGGAAAATCAGCATCTGTTAATCAGAACATGACGTGATTACAACTGAATTGTACAATTTGCATCATTTCTAGAAAGCAAAGAAAGGAATATATTTATGAATTTTGCAATAATTAGCAGATTGCTCCCATTGTCTTATTTTCTATTAGTTATGTGCTATCAACAGCTCTGCTAACAACAGATGCTCCAACAACACAGGCTTATCTAATCTCATTTGCTCAGACAAATTGCACAGGATGGTTGGACAGTCTTAAAGGTGTTGTTCAGGATTTTAAAATTAATGATCTAATGATCTATTCTCAGGATAGGCCATCAAAATCTGATTAGTGGTGGTCCAAGCTCCGAAACTAGAAATTGGTGCTGCTCCCATTCACTTCAGTGGGAAAAGTGCTGCAATTACCAGCAATGTCGACTACATAATGGATGGAGAAGTCTAGTTCTGTCACTGGAGCTAATCTAAAACAGCTAATTGATGGACGAAGGGCGGGGGCGAGTTGGACTCCTATTGATGAAATATTGATGGCTGATCCTGAGAATAGGCCATCAATACTAATATCCTGGAATACCTAGGACACTTTTATATGGACCAGCCAACAGGCAATTATCAGACATGAACCATTCATTCCTGATAATTGCCTAACATTAAGCATAGGGGAGAGCTGCATTTACATGCAGCGATCATTCCCTCTGCATGGGAACCAGTGATCACTACTGCAATCGCTCATCACCATATAGATTTGTTGCTTGTCAGTAGAAAACCGATATACACAGGATTATCTACTACCAGCAAATGATGATTTTAGGAGACTCATAAAATATGCAGAATGAACAAGCAAAGAATACAAGTCTTAGTGCTAGGAGAGCAGTAGACACTAGAAAAACAGCCCTGTCAATCCAAGGGAAGGGGGGAGGGACTGAATTTGAAGGGTCTGATCTTAGGTCTGATGAAAATAGGGGTCTGATTTGGGAGTCTGATGAAGATTGGAGATCTGATAAAGATTGAGGTTCTGGTCTAAAAGCTAATGAAGATTGGGGGGTCTGGTCTGAGGTCTGATTAAGATTGGGGAGTCTGATTTGAGAGCCTAATGAAGATTGGGGTCTGATCTGAGGTCAGATTAAATATATTTTTCCATATATTTCCTTTCCATATTTACCTCTGTAAGATGTGTCTTATAGTCAGGTGTGTCTTAGATAATGAAAAATACAGTATACATTTTTTACTTCTTTTCTTAATAATAATTATTTAATTTTAATACTTGAATTAAAACATTGTTACAAACACCCTTGATACCCTTGAAATGGATACATTGTGCAGCTACACACATTTATCACAGTTCAAGGCTCTGTCAAAATCTAAAATACCAAACATGTTTATTGCTATAGCATTTATGAAAATTATAATATTCATTCAATTCACAGGAGAAGCAGTCCAGAGGTTATGTGCACTGACTGACAGCAGCATAGAGAATCTTTCAAGAGACATCTTTTGAATTTCGGTGTCAGTTCCTTCTGACCTTGAAACAAGTCATTTTGTCTCTCTCTGTCACTGGAACCAAAATGCCAAGTAAGCGTGATTGTGCAGTGAAAAGATGCCTGAAATATCCTATCCTGAATAAGAAAAGATAGAATGTTCTATATAACAAAATTACTACATAGCTATAGCTACCGACATCAAAACCTCTTACAACTGTGTTAGAGCTGACAAAATATTTTTAAAAAACTTCTAGGTAATTATTGATGTGGTAGAAAACAGTTTCATTCCTTTCATCAAAATATTTTTAATGGGTATTTATACCCAAATTTCATTTTTGAATCAAAATTTGTGGTTAGAACTATGTTTTCCTAATACAGCTCTTCAAATCCCCTATAAAACCATTGAGACAAATTGTAAGATTCTCTCTGCTTGCAGCAACCACCAGGGGCAGCCAAAGAACTATGTTTGCATTGGAGTAGTTAAAGGGGTTATCCGAGACTAAAAAGTGTCCTTTATATTCCTGGGCCCTTCACACTGAATATACTTATCTGGCTCCCCGCTCCATGCACCGCTCATGGTACCCGCACCGCTGCAGGTGCTCCCCATGCATGGATGAAAATATCCGGTGTAGGAGGTAGCTAATGGCAGACGATGACGGGGACGAGCCCCCCTCACATCGCGGGTGACACTACAAAGGCTCATCCCTGTCACCACCTGCCATTGGCTGATTCACCCCATCCCCAACACTGGATGTTTTTATACACGTACGGGAAGAAGCAGCTGTGGAGGTGCGGGAAACAGGAGTGTAGAGTAGTAAGTAGTAGTAAGTAGATTCAGTTTGAGGGGCCCAGCATATGGGATCTTTTTTTTATCTCGGATAACCCATTTAAGCTCCACATAGTGGTGGCTACAGATAGTCAGACTTTACTAAATGGAAACTGTCTCCAGTATTATGGTGTACTAACTAAAGGCAACGTTAAAAAAATAAAAAAAAATAACAGATCTGGTTAGCAAAATGCTGAAAAAATCACTTTTTTTTAATTGAATCATCCCTTTTGGTAAAATTTTGTGCTAAACAGCTCTAGTGCATGATGAACAAATCCCCATATTCATGAGCACATGGCCCATTCCGCCAACTTGCTGCTGATTCAGTTGGGAAAAAAGATCAATCAGAGGAAAGTGGAAGGAGGGGAGCCGTGAGCTCATGAATATGGGGACTCGTTCAGCATGCACTGTTAGAATTTAAACATGGGGCAGCTTAAACTGAAGACTTAAACTTCCTTTAAACTAGATTTCCTTTAAACAAAGCAGAAGATTCGGAGTTATGTGTCAGAGAAACAGAGTTTTAACCCTTATATAATACAAAAATAAATCAGCACCCAATGTTGGACCTGAAAAGAAAATGATATTAGAAGGCGGATGTTGACTTTAAATGTGACAGCATTTCAGAGGTGAGCAGTCATAGGCATCCAAGGAGAAGGCTTTTAAATCAGGAGGTAATCTATAAGCTTGATCTGCAGATTTACATATTGATTCTTGAATTGTCCACAGTAAGTACACAATGCACAAATCACTTACAGTAGCTGAGCTTGTGATTCATTGTTAATGGAGCAGAGCTAGAAGTCTGCAAACTGATTCCCCTTTTATATTCTAAAGGTTACTGAATCGGTAGATTACATTAATCAGCAATCGGATAGATCCTTTTCTTTCAGAGTTATGTAAGGAAACAATAACAGGAATGAACTAATATTATAACTAATATTATAATGTAAACTTCTGAAAGTATGGGACATCCAACAAGGTGCATATTTGACAGCGGATAGACACACCGCCGACAGATAAAGTAAGGGAGAAATTGTGTAGCTATTGGTAGGCAGTGGTGGACTGACCATAGACCCTACAAAGAAATTTCCCAGTGTGCCAATGCCTAGGGGGGCCGCCCAAGCCCTCCTTATGGGCACCAGTCAGGTACATAAAGATCTGGAACTCTCAGCATGAATTAAAGCGGGAGCACCCAGGTCTTTTCGACTTGGCTAGCACCCGCAGGTGCCCTCCTAGATTCAACTGTATTGCCTTCTTCAAGAAGATGATATGGTTTCATATTGTGACACTGGCTGCAATATTTTGTGCTACACTGTGGTATTTGGTTCTGCTGGGGCAGTATTCTGGTCTGGACTATGCTATTGCTGGCCTACCTACTTCTGTTGTTCCTGCCTACATGTTTTGGCCCTGCCTTCTGTCAAACTGGTCCCACCTATAACATGTGAACACTTTTATGTTTGTTTCCAGGGCCACTTTAAGTTCCCTGTGTTGGTGGGTGTCAAGGTCTTAGTCTCACTAATGTTCAAATGAGCTCAAAGGGTCCATCTGTAACAAAATACCATTATTATAAATGGTATATGACATAAGAGGTGCGTGTTATAGATTGGAGAAAAATATGGAAAATGAGACCTTCAAGAACTAGATGAACTTTTTCAAAAATCTACATCTATACATGTACAACTAGACTCACTTCTAAAAGTTAGACATCCAAAGACATAAAAAGCTGCCTTCAATAAACATGACTGTGAGCAATAATCTTTCCCCAGCACATACTTCTACAATCAGCAAAAGAAAGACGCAAAATATTAATAGGCTTGTTGCTTTTTCACTGGGGAACATCACTTTAGGTCATATTTGGCTTGAAGCATAACTATATTACATGTTAATCAATCTTGTATAAAGTCACAATGGCAGATCAGACATCAAAAAGTTCTACACTTTTATTAATTAAAGGATATTTCTAAAAACCCAGGCTACAAGTAGAATTACTATAACCGCAGCATCAAGAGTGATTTGTTTTTTAGTTATTTGTCCTAAAGTTCTAATGTGGACTCATCATTGAATACCAGAAGAACAAAATTAAAACAGCTCCAGGCTGAAAGGAGTCCCCATCTGGATATTAATTTTTCTATCCCACACTTTGTGGCAGGAAAGTAGCAACGTCTATGTCCACAACAAAATGGCAGCTGTAGTACCTGTAAAATTTTGGGACCATTAATAAACTTAGGGTATAGCCACACTTTCAGGTTTCTGCATGCAGTTTTGGAAGTCAAAACCAAGAATGAATTCAAATAAAAGATGAAGTTATATCTGTCCTTTAAACTTTCTGTTCTTTTATCGTCCACTCCTGATTTTCGATTTCAAAACTGCTTTGGTAAACTTGACCGTGTGGCCATACCCTAAAGTGGAAACTTTTGGAATTTTTTGCATGCAGTAAAACTAAGAAGTGGTAAGCCGATGCTTTTATTTAACTTTATATACATCAAAAAAGTAAACCTCAAATTCAGATTACATGTTCATCTATGAGTTTATTTCATCTTACCTTTGTAGTTCACCTTAAATCCAATTGATCCAATGCTGTCATCAGTTTGTAGATGTAACCACATCTGATTCTTCATGCTCACAATTAAGTCTGGAACAAAACTCCCAGATAATCTATAGTAAAATAAGAAATAATAAAATAGTTATTGCATCAAATATGCACTAAAATAAGTCTGTGACACTTTTTTTCAAATTTATTCAGTGACCAAAATGTATAATGTCTTGCATCTGGATGTGTGATTTTCTAAATAAACCTAAAATGTCAGCTTAAACTATAATGACCACTTTAGCAAATTACTGGTTTCCGTGATCACATTTGTGTCAACAAATAATTACTGGACAAGAAAGAAGAGAGTGGAGGAAGGGCAGGCGGCAACAGACCAGGAACAACAGGGAATCTGTGACTATTGATCTTGATCTATCTATCTATCTATCTATCTATCTATCTATCTATCTATCTATCTATCTATCTATCTATCTAAAAATAAAATTATGTGAGCAGCACAGCGTATAGAAGTAAGGTGGTGTGCCAGTGGTTGATGACCTTGATCCAAGATCCAAATGAATATAAGATAAAGAATTCCACGGCACTCCCAAAAATGAGTGTTAAACAATGTGTTGTTTAATCACCAAAAACCGTGACGTTGCAGTCCGCTTGCTGGGACTTTTCTCAATCAGTGATACAAATACAATGGTGCCTCAAACATATATATACACACATGCTAGTTAATCAATTAATAGTGCTCATTAAAATAATTATGCTTTTTGCTCAAAAATAAACATATATAATCAAAAAAATCCATCATTGGGTCAATCAAAAAAAATATATAAGCAATATAAGTGAATCAATGTACTTCATTATCATTTCATATAAACATATATTACAATGCCTCTTTCCATACAAATTAAAGTGCTCACGTGCATTAGTGCAAAGTTATAGATTAAAGATTAAAAACATGTTGGGTAGATGAGATACTGACCAGCATCGGCAGCCCTCCTCGTCTATTCATCTCAGCGTGTCACTAGGCCCACTGCGCATGCGCGGACAACTTAAGTTAGCGTCATGAAGAAGTGGACTCTGTGTGGAGCGCACAAGAACCGCAAAGTGGAACACATAAGATGGAACGCAAACCGCATTCTCCATTTAGGTATCTCGGATGCTATACAAACCATAGTCCCTCAGAAATATATAAATGAAAATAAAATTGATCATGGAGTTGGAGCGAGATATATTTTTAAAAAAAAAAAAATAATAATAATAACAACATATAAAAGTAATAGTAATTAGATCCTCTATGTGTCATCACTTATTGTCACACGGGCAGTTTTACAATTCATATTCAAGTAGTTTATTTATTTATTTATTTAATTATTACAAACTCCAGAAGTGTCCCCAAATTCTCCCCATGTGAAACCACATGCGGAGCACTTTGGGAAGGGAGCACCAGTCGCTTGATGTCCACATCGTGGACTACAAATGTGCTACACCACTCACCTCTATGGGAGAAATACAACCCGGATTGTTATTCAAGCCCCAACAAGATCAGAATCTTATCTGTAACATATCTATAGAGGATCAAAACCAGTATACAGAAAATAACAACATACCAAATAGATTGCGATCCAATTCATCCCATGGAAAATAATAATTAATCTAAACATAATTGAAAACAAAAGGACTATTGGTATATATCATCCAAAAATGAAATGCATCATTGTAGATTAATTGAGGACAAATCAATGCTGGTCATGCATCTCTTAAGTTGTCCGCGCATGCGCAGTGGGCCTAGTGACACGCTGAGATGAATACACGAGGAGGGCTGCCGATGCTGGTCAGTATCTCATCTACCGCACATGTTTTTAATCTTTAATCTATAACTTTGCACTAATGCATGTGAGCACTTTCATTTGGATGGAAAGAGGAATTGTAATATATGTTTATATGAAATGATAATGAAGTACATTGATTCACTTATATTGCTTATATATATTTTTTTATTGACACAATTATGGATTTTTTTGATTATATATGTTTATTTTTGTGCAAAAAGCATAATTATTTTAATGAGCACTATTAATTAATTAACTAACAAGTGTGTGTATATATATATATATATATATATATATATATATATATATATATATATATATATATATTTGAGGCACCATTGTATTTGTATCACTGCTTGAAAAAAGTCCCAGCAAGTTGACTGAAAGGTTGTGGTTTTTGGTGATTAATTCTTTATCTTCTATCTATCTATCTATCTATCTATCTATCTATCTATCTATCTATCTATCTATCATAGCCTTTAATCATGGGAAAGCCCCTTTAAGACCATAATAGCTTGCCAAACTAAATATTGAATAAATGTTTCACTTTGAACTGCATCCTGACATTCTTTTGAAGATATTTTCATGTACATAACAATAATGGGGAAACATGTGAGGCTATAATGTATATAAAATTATAAACCACAAGTAAAATAGACACTTACTGGTGCAAAACGGTCTTTGGGTCACCAACTTCTCCTCCATCACCGATGGTCAGAGTATCATAGCCTATTTCAAGATCAAATTCTTCAAAATTTATTTGAATAACCTAAAAAATATAAAAAGTGTATGATTCCAATTTGGTAACAGTTTATAATACAAAACACAAAATGATAAAATGACAAAAAAAAAATTTAAATGTTAAAAAAATATAGAGTATCGAGATTACATGGCTATGGTCAAAATAGTTTAATATTGTTCATGAAATCTCTGTTAGTCGGACCTATATTTTATAGAAGTTCCTTTTTTTACTGTTGTGTTCGCTGGGGAAATATAAAATCTAAATAATGATCAGAGGCAGCGGAATGAGGCAGCACCATGTGGACAAAGCTCCACTGACTGACTCCTAAATGAATCCTTAATATTGTTTAATGTACAGTAATATCATAGTCACAGGGATTTTCAAGAAAATAGAAAAGCAAGTAAAAAATTACGGCTGTTTGGACCATTTTATGTTAGTACTAGTACAAATACACATAAAAAGCCCCAGCTTTAGGCACAGGGGTAATCATCATGACTTCTGGTTCATTTACATGCAGTTCGACCCTTGGTAATCAGCTGATCACTAGGGTGTGCCTATGCCACTCTGTGTACCCCTTCTTCTCCTGTTCCTCTGTGAGTACCACCTCTTTTTAATTGACAGGACAAGGAAGGATGACTATGCAGGAATATGGCCCTGCCAATCAAGAAGGAGGGGAGGGTTTGGCAGAGAAAGCAGGAGGAGCAAGGATGCACAGAGCAACTTGGACATGCCTTTAGTGAACGCAATTATTCATTTGCATTTGAATATAAAGTACTAAAGTATAAAGCAATAGATTGCTAAGTGAAAAGTTAGATTAGGCTGAGCTAACCCTACTAGTCATTACAGGGAATTTACTGGTGACACACTCCCTGTAAAATACCAGAAAACCTGTTTAAGTGCACCTTCTGATAGTTGAGTGGTTCTTGACTTTTGAGTCATCCCATATATTAAGATGACATCTATAATTCTAGAGGGGCAATTTTAGGAATACCCCAGTGACAAATGTTGATATTTGACCTATACTTAAAGGGGTTCTACGGGAATGATTTAAAATGGTCGCCAGCAACCTGTCCTAGAATGTGAGAAGGACTGGGTGCCTGCTTTTGCAGAGCTGCCTGGGAGGTTGTGGTGGAAGGGCCTCATTGCACACCACACTGCTCTACAATACATGATAATGATGTGGTCCAGCCTACGGAAAGTCATCACGGTTAAGCAGCCTGACAGGACTGCTCATCAGTGTATAGTATAAGCAAGTGCAGAGTACATTGTGTAGTGAGGCCTGCCGCCCAACCCCCCAACGCAGCTCTGCAAGTGGAGGCAACCAGTCCTGCTCACATTCTAGGACAGGTTGCTAGTGACCATTTTAAATAATTCCTGGATAACCCCTTTATTAACAAAATAATTGAAAACATATTTAGTAGTGTATGAATTTTTTTAGCAGATTTATAGTGCAAAAGAATTGAATGCAACATTGCCAAAAAAAAAAAAAAAATTAAATTATATATATATATATATATATATATATATATATATGTATTATTGCCACCAAATTTTCTGAACATTTCTGGTCAGCTGGTAGAAATGACCAATTTCAATAACTCTACGCCTGAAAGAAGGCACTAATGATACATGAGTACAATCAATTGCACCAAGAACATTAGGAATCTGAGCAATATTGTAAGTCATGTTTAATTTCAGCCTCACTGCAAGGCTCAGTGGGGAATTTAATGAGCAGTTTTTAATACCTGCTTTAATATCAAATAAAATGCTGAAAGCAATGTACTAAAAATAATTCTACCAGAAAGTCTTCTATTTCTCTTACTCCGGGATCTTACTAGAGCTTACAAAAATCACAGATTAGGGTACATGTAGGTGACATCTAATTTCACACTGTCCATGGGAATAAAATGCAGCCTATTTAAGCCCCCTTTTGGAATGGGGCCAACCATTGAATAATTCTAAAGGTTCATTCTCAATCTATAAAAATACTTGCCTACTTTTAATAGTATTGTAATTAGAGATGAGTAAAATTTGAAACTAACTTAATTTGACCCAAATGTTTTAAAAATTCAAAATGCATCCTAATATGAATTTCTTTGATTTGATTTGGGCAAATTTTGTGGAGAAATATTGAAATGTATATGTAAAACATTTTAGAAACTAAGAGATGAGAAAGTCCCAGGAGATCTCAGAGTGTCTTCCACAAATTTCCAGGCCAATTGCCTGCCTTACATGTGGTGACTCCAAAGAGAGGAGCGGCACTCGCGAGTGCGGCTCCTCTCTTTGGATTTACTATTGGATTGCTGATCCTGGATGCGTGCACCGTGCACACAGCACAGTGCCGACAGTTTTCTTTTGTATTACATGTGGTGACATCAGAGGCAGAGCTTGCTAAGATCTCATTTGCATCCTTTCTTTCCAGAATTTCAGAGGAGCATGTATGGCCTATAAGTCTTCTTGCACCGATTAAGGCAGTCTCCGTGAGGAGAGATAGTACCACAAAAAAAGAGATCTGTTTTTGTTATAGTTACTAGATTTCTGGAGAATGGTTGTTGATCCAGGGAGTTATTTTGATTGCCTGATTGGAGCTAGGAAGGAATTTTTCCCTCTAAGGCTTCATTCACACGTCCGTATGTGTTTTGTGGTCCGCAAATTGCGGAATGACAAAAAAAACGGATGATGATCCGTATGGCATCCGTGTTTCCTTTTTTTGCGGATCCATTGTAACAATGCCTATCCTTGTCTGCAAAACAGAAAAGAAAAGGACATATTCTATCTTTTTTGCAGAAAAGAAATACGGATATACGGAAATGGAAGTCACACAGAGTACCTTCCGTTTTTTTTGCGGACCCATTGTAATGAATGGTTCCGCATATGGTCCGCAAAAAAAAGGAACAGACATGGAAACAAAATACGGTTGTGTGAATGAAGCCTAAAACAAAGAAAATTGGCACCCGCCTCATGCCATGGGTTATTAAGACTGGCGTCTAAGAGGCTGGTCTTAATAAATGACCCCCTACGTTTCTATGTTTCTCTCCAGATTTATCACTAAAACTATCTTAAAAAGTCGTAAAAAAAGTTAGTCTCACTCTAGTAGGAAGGTGGAGTAGGAAAACTGAAGTACGCTTGTCTAGACAAAAGTGTTAAGTTTAAGGATAAGAAACATTTTTCAAACATGTGACATTTGATAAATGTTGCATAAAATACGCCAACACAAAATTAAGCAAAACTGACTTCAAATATTTCCCTTCGTGATAAATTTCCATTTTGTCTTTTGTGTCCATTTATCATATGCACCAGGCCAATTGGTCGTCACCTATGTTAACGAGAATGTATACCACATGGTATAGGATTTTTACTGGTCACCTTTGCATGCAGTTTGCTGTGTAATTCAATGCAGTGAAAAACAGAACATAGCTTTGTATTCTAAGAGTGCAACAACACAGAGACCATGATGCAGTTATGATGCAACGGTGACCAAGTACCTTGTGGCCATACAAATCATAGTAGCATTAAATTAATGAATTAGATCTGCATTAATTATTTGGTCTTCATTGTTAATGTTTGCACAATTTTGCAGGTTACAGCATAGTCATTAACAATGAAGACCAAATAAACTTCCAAATACTGTATTTTTAACATTATCAGATGCAATTTTTCCCACAAAATTGGGGAAAAATGGCAGTGCAACTTAGAAAGCAAATACTAGTGAGCGCTTTCATTATGGAAGCTCTCATTAGTGTGCAATAGGTGCAGGGAGTGGGGAGTGAAGCATTGCACTGGCTGTATTCACCTCTTCTTGGTCTTCCACCTGGGTCTGCACTGCATTGTCCTTACTGTGTTCAGCGTCAGTGTCAGCGACGTAGTGCGTGCGATATGACCTGATGGTGTGCGATATCAGGTAATAGTGCAGCATACCATCAAATGTAAGTGCATTTTGTTATTTTTGGTCTGATATTGAAGTCTGATATGGGGGGTTTGATATTGAGGTTTTTTTATCTGATGTCTGATGTAGGGGTCTGACATAGGAATCTGATTGGGGGCTCTGATCTGAGATCTGATTTGGGGGTCTGATCTAAGGTCTGATATGGAGGTCTAACCTGAAGTCTGATGAATATTGGGGGTTTAATTTGGAGGTCTAATGAAAACTATTTTTTCTGATTTTCTTCCTCTAAAATCGAGGTGTGTCTTGTAATCCGGTGTTACTTATAAAGCAAACAATACAGTATTTAATTTGATGCTATTGTTGCTTGTTGCCTCTCTGTGTGGCCATGCCCTTATATGAAATGCCGCTCCCTAGCCACATATAAAAATATGGTGAAAATAATATCAGACATATATTTTTTAAAATTCTTAGGAATACATGGTGATTCTCTACTGCAAATATTACTTCACATGTGAATTCCACCCCGTAGGGTACAAAATATGAATCAACCATTACTCCTCAGCATCTCAGAGATTGAGTTTATGATCCATGAAAACCTGTCTCCTTCGAGAACCAGCGCACACACACTGAATGCTATTTAACTAGTCACCTGATAAACTTCCCTGGGGGTAGATAATATTGAAATGTACATCTGGGAATGTCTTTAGACGTATTCACGCCACTTACATTAAACTACAAGATGTTTTAATTCCTATAATAGATAGGCTGGGAATATTGAAACATGATCCTAAAAGAGATTTGCTCTATAGAGAATTCAGAATCAATAAGAACACATTAAAAACATGGCTGAAGAGCCTCGGGAGAATACTTTATGATGGCATGGATGTTCTAAACTGACTAGAGGAGCAATCTAATTGGCTGTCAAGGGTACCATATTTTTAGTTTCATACAAGGTGAGACCCCATAATGAGATGAAGGATTAGTATTACTTTGGAGAGAAATCCATAAATTATATAAAGTTACTGAAATGAAAGATAAGCCAGAATTTGCCTGTAAATGTAAAATGCTGATGATTTCAAATTAGGTGATTACCTACATTTTGCCATTGCCCCAAAAATTTATTTAAAATCATATAGGACAGATTTACCCAGCTATAATATGGCAGCTTTAGGGGTTCAAATTACTCCTGCAATAACTGCTCCCCATACTGTAGTTACAGATATGTCTTTCCTAGAGATGAGTGAACTGATTCTGTGGAGTTGAACATTTCTGAAAATTCAAATTCTCTAGAATCACAATTTTAGGTTATTTTTGATTCTGAAGAATTTTGGGAGCGAAAGAGAACCAATAATGTCTTCCACCACTTTTCAGGGCAATTGAAGCACTTTTGGTTTGGGTAGAATCGAAAATCAAATTTAGGCTATTTTCACACCCTCGTTTTTGCTGGATCCATTATGGATCAGCAAAAAACTCTTCCATCATAATAATACAATCATCTGCATCCATTATGAACAGATCCGGTTGTATTATGTTTAAAATAGCCAAGACGGATCTGTCATGAACTCCATTGAAAGTCAATGGGGGACGGATCTGTTTTCTATAGTGTCCGAGAAAACAAATGCGTTCCCATTGGCTTACATTGAGAGATCCATCTGGCTCCGCACTACACTGCGGACACAAAAACGCTGCTTGCAGCGTTATTCTGTCTGCGTTGGGGATGCAAACAAATGGTGCATTCTGGTGCATTCTGGTTTGTTCAGCTCAGTTTTGTCCCCATTGACAATGAATGGGGACAAAACGGAAGTGTTTTCCGACACTATTTAGATCCCATGATGGATCTCAATAGCGGAATGGGAAAGCGCAGATGTGAAAGTAGCGTAACAGAAATTTGTTCATCTCTCGTCCTTCCTTATCTTACCTCGGCTCAAGCTATCCCTAGATAAATGCGGGTATAATGTACTTTGTCAGAAGATGTTTATGATGTATGTATCTATAGGCGGTCATCCAGTGGTTGTTATGTGAATTGCAGCCTGGCAAAGGTTTTACTAACATATCATGGTAAGGCATTGAAAACGTATCATGAGAAATTTAATTCTTTAGCAATATTAGAGGAAAGTTAAGGGAGGGAACATCTGTATACTGAACTTTGATCACCATAGTGCCTAAAAGAAACACTGGGATTAGTATTTTTCTGTAGCCAGTGTTAGTGCTCGTAAAAATGCACTCAGTCTTTCAGGAGAAAGATTTAATGAGCTTGAAAATCAACAGCCTCTTTCCATCCTCATTCCATAACTTCACCATTTCACTCAACCATTGAATTTAATTTCAGTAGTGACTGAGGTTAATCACTTTATTCATGTATTCATAATCTATGCATATACACCTTTGGGGGCAATATTTTTGTTATTATTGCATTGTACTCATTTTGAGCTAAACTCATTTTTCAATTGGTCTTTATTAAAAATGTTGAACCTTTTTCTCTGTGCAGACTTGAGATTCTCTAGTAGAAGGCTCTCAATTTTTGCTTTGCTCTGTCAGGTATCTCAGCTGACAGCACCCTATCTCTGATCTCCTGGCCTCCTAAACACTCATTATAGATCAATGTGTATATCACTGATAAGAATGTAGCTTAAAAAAGTGTTTATGATATTTTAGTAATTTAGAGATAAGTGTTATTAGATAATCAGCACAAAGTGAAAGTTGGATTAAAACAGCTAGTCAAACATTTAATCAATAGAAAAAAACATGGCTGCTTTGTTTCAGAAACAGCATCATAATTATCCAAGGGTTTTGTCTAAGATAGCTGATAATTTTCATTGACACATATGCAGCCCCACAGGTCAAGTAGATCATTCTGGCTGAAAGGGCCATCACAGTTAGTCTGGCACCAGAGGCCTGCAATCACTACAAATTTTAATACTGATTGTTTTATATAGTCATTGTGGAGCCGTTATTTGTTCATTATTTACTGGTGTTATTAATGCACTGTGTGATGTTACTGTTATTTAGGTCACTGTATTTTGCTTTGGTTCTGTTATCTGAGCACAGTTCAGTTTGGTGCTTAGAACTGTACATAAGGAATTCCCTAAAAACTTTCAGTGCTCTAGGCTAGCATTTATTAAGTATAACAAATATTAAGTCTATGAATGGTGCGTTTTCTTATAGTGTTGTGTGCCATGGCGATAATGATGTTGCCTTATACAGTACATAAATTTTTGTACACTGTATGACTATACATTTAGATCAGATATGGCACCAGCAGAAGGTCATGCACAAGGCATTGGGCCAACATATGTCCAGTCCTGAAAATATCAATAACTTATTTGCTAATAGAAAGGTAGATAAAGACAATAGATAGATGATAATTAGAAGGATAGATACTGTATATAGATACTGTAGATATGAGAAAGATACATAAATAGATACTGTAGATTCAAGCAGTGCTTGAAAAAGGCTCCCTTGAGAATAGCCAAAACATGGCTGATGCATGGGTGAATAAAAACATCCACATTTGGAGTGCTGCCTCTTTTTCCATTTTTGTATTGTATGTGGATCTTGGTCACAGATCGTGAATGGGACTGTACCCAGCCCACTCTAAGTGTGTTGCTTTTTTTATTTTATTTTGTAGATAGATAGACAGATAAGAGAATAACTGTACCTTGTTCGGATTTTCTGCAGTAATCACCCAGACACACTGTGCATTACTGTCATATTGAAATGGAAAATTAGGGGAAGTGAATGTGCCACTTGGACCTTGGAGATTAGATCCACATGTTTTTACTGAAAAAGAAAACAATTACTAATTAGCGTAAAAAAATAAACATTCAATTTAACTCGATTTGAAACCTGAACATTCAAAAGCTCTATTTTGTTATACTGTAGAAGGAAAATCAAATTAAAGAAAACATGTCACCATAAAAATGAACTGCAATTGTAAGAAAAAAACATAGCACTTTATCAATTTGAATCTCTGCTCATTCTGAGCTTAATAGTCGTGTGGGTGGTTCCACTCAATGACTAACAGCTATGTCTATGCTCGGTCATATAGGGAAGACTGACAAGCATCAATTTGGACCACCCACATGACTTCTAAGGTCAGAATGAACAGAGAATACAGGTTTTTCTGAATCTTTTCCTACAAAACTATATGTCAGTCTTCTCCGCTTCTCCTGCTTTAAAATATGCTGCCTGGAGCTTACACTGCATTTTCATGGTGATTGGTTCCATTTAACCACCAGAGACCACTATATTCCCACTATGAAGGCCATTCTAAACAACTCTTCACAACTCTTCATTTCAACATCCTGGGGATATTTGTGTTAGTTAACATACCTGAAGCGTTAGCTAGTTGCTGTTTTTTTGTTTTTTTTTATTGGAGTTTTGAAATGTTTACTACAATATACACAGAGATTGGGTCATCATGGACTTTGATGGCATATCGCTTCGATATGCCATCAAAGTCAGGTAAGTGAGGGTCCCACTTCTGGTACTCACACCCATCTCTACAGTTAAGGAGCAAAAGTTAAGGAGAAGGCACCACTTAAGCACAGCAAGCTCTCTATTCATTTCTATAGAGGTTCTGATATGTCTCTGGAAATCTAATACAAATGAATGGCGAGTGCACCACACAAGCATGACCACTGCTCCATTTACTTCTATTGAACTGCCAGAAATAGCCAAGCCAACGTTCAGCTATTTTTGGAACTTCCATAGAAATGTATGGATACACGAATGCTATCTGTTCAATTTAGGGGTCAAGTTTTGGAGATGCCAGAGGTCAGACCCACACCTCTCTGAATTGGTAGCATATTCTATCATTTAAGGATAAAAACAGTAAGTCCATATTTAAAGTGGTGTCTATCTAATAAATAAACATTACATGTTTGTGTCATAGAGGTACTAGGGAATAATGTTTCCCCTTGTGGAGACTGGTAAGTTGACAAAGGGAGTCTTATAGGTCAGACAAAAAAGAAATGCAAAGAAGCTCTAGGTAGGTATAGGTGTAAGTATACAAAAGTTTGCTCTATTGTGCCATATTGAATGACTACCCTATTAGTTAATGCCTTAAAACAGGCCTTTGATCATGACTTGGGATATAACTTATATGTCAAAACCAGAATTGTTTCTAAGATCCAAAGACACTCATCATCAAAAACTATTTGAGGGTTTGTATCCCTTATCAGTGCAGATTTGGTTTGCTGCTTTCACAAGGTTCTGGGCGAAGAGGTTGTCACAGTTCAGAAGGACAATTCACAAAGGATACATAAACACAAAGAAATGTAGGAGAGACATACACATAGAATAGTATTTTAATCTAATTGTTCAACAACTTAAAAGCATTATAAACTTCAAATAAATTATTAAAATTGTATTACTCTCCAATTTCCTGTATTTTTATATTAATTAAAAATATATATCAAAGCATACTCTTTTTGCTATGTTTTTTTCTGACTATAATTTTTTTTCTTTATATGATTATGAAATATCACCTTCAGAGATTGGGTCTACAGAATGCATTTGGACTTGAGGAAGCTAAGATAATAAGTGACTCATTGTCTTATATAGGAGACTGTATGAGCATAAGCCAGGGGCGGACTGGGAACTTAAAGTGGCCCTGGAAAAAAAATTAAAAGTTCTAGACTGGACCGCGGCGAATCAATGGATGTCATATACCTGGACTTCTCTTAAGCATTTGACACTGTACCGCATAAAAGGTTAGTATATAAAATGAGAATGCTTGGCCTGGGAGAAAATGTCTGTATGTGGGTAAGTAACTGGCTCAGTGATAGAAAACAGAGGGTGGTCTCAATAAAGTCCCTCACTAGATGTATTCTGTATTTAAATTTCACGGAAATGTGTCACCAATTTTTTTTTCTTCCAGTTAAAGGAAATCTGTCCCCAGGATAATTGTTATTGAAGTAAAGCCATGGCCTAATAGCACTTAGTACCTTATTTCCAGATGTGTTTTTGTTCCAGCAATAGATGTTTTCTATCTTCTGAAAATCCAGTTTATTTGGTATGCAAATGAGCCAGTAAGGTGCCCAGAGGGGCGTAACTCTTGCAGGAAGGAGTCCAGGCACGTCTCCTGCTACAATATGTCCACCCACCCCTCCTACATCACATTCAAGCCATAACTCTGCCCCCTTTTTCCTTGCTCCCAGCATGAGGACAGGCTTGGGCACTAGCAGGAGGAGTGCCTAGGTTCCTTCCTGCAAGAATGGATTTTCAGAAGATATTAAACATCTATTGCTGAAACAAGGGCACATCTGGAAATAAGGTACTAAGTGCTATTAGGCTATGGCTTTACTTCAATAGCGATTATCCTGGTGACAGATTTCCTTTAAGACCAGATAGTAACTTTTTCTAATCTACTTTTATTTTCTGATTGCAGATTTTTAAAATCTATTTAATGAATATGATTATGGGGGGGAGGGGGGCACCTTCTTGCCTGATCTGTTCTTAACAGCATTTACACAGCATTAAGAAAATAATCAGCCCCATAGTCCATAGACATAATGGTCAGGAGGGGACTTCATTGACTTCTATGGGAGAGTTTTCTAGGCATACTCTGTCACCTGTGCAGAGGTCATTGTACAAGGAAAGAATAAAATGGAACCTATCTTATCTATACACAAAAGTAATATCATTGTAGTTAAGATTCGAAAAAAAATAAGCAGATAACTGCAGTTAAGTGATCTGTACAGACTAAGGGCTATATTATACCAACAGATTATCGGACGGTTTTTCTGACCAATTATTCATCAGATGGATGTTTACATACACAGATCTTTTCTTATACGCATCAACTATTGGTCTGATTGGAAAGAAATTGGTCAGATAATTTGTTGACATAATACAGCCCTTGTGGCACCTATTATCAGGCCTACTGGCCAGTGTGAAAACTGTATGATTTAATGGTTTTTGTTTAAATCTAGATATTGACATGGAAAATTAAAAATAGGATCACTAATATTCTCTAAAAGAATTTTCTGATGACACATTCCCTTTAAGATTTATTTTCTTTCTCTCAGACATCCTATAACCCAGGGATCTCAAACCCGTGGCCCTCCAGCTTCCAGCTGTTGCAAAACTACAACTCCCAGCATGCCCCAATAGCTGTAGGCTCTCCTGGCATGATGGAAGTTGTAGTTTTACAACAGCTGGAGGGCCACGAGTTTGAGATCTCTGCTATAACCCAAATACAATGCATGCATTTCCTTGTTAGGATCTTAAGTGGTGCCTGAAATACATATCACTATAGTCCTTCCTGATTGGTGGAGACTGGCTATAAGGCATTATGGATTAAGTCCATCAGGACAGGGCTTTGCCTGGGGTCATGTGATTCTCCTTCATTCTGCTATCCTGATCCTGAATTCCATTTCAATTGATTCATCCAAAGCGAATTGATAACATTATAAATTCACTAGAATCCAAGTTTTTTTGCGAATTATGAACAAATCCAATTTGTTTAGAATTTATTTGCTCATATCTACTGCCATTCCCAGCAATTAGCTGGATTTGTAATAGAATTTTAGATTTAAAGCAAAAAAATACATGGTTGAGTCATATTATTATGACCACTTCCTGCTTTCAAAGTCGGCAGCATGTAACTCATGAAGGAAGTGATGTGTCATAAGCTGGCTTGGTGGGTATATAAGAAATATCATAGGCTGTCTACACATATATCCCTTGGTTGCTGTCATGGGTGATTTATCAGATTTGCAAAATGGGATCATTCTTGGCTTTAAGACCAAGGGTCGCAGTATTCCTGAAACTGTGTAGTTTGTGACCTGTTCTTGTGTTGCTCTGATGAAGGTGTATCATGAATGGACAAACTGTACCACTGCAAATAAGCGATGTGGAAACTGCAGAACATCATGTGCCATTGATATGAGAGGTAAATGTCAGCCACAAAGGTGCACAAGGGCAGACCAATACGCTACAGTGGAGCAGCTCACCACCAAAATGAACCAGGAGGCTACCAGATGTTTCTCTAAAAAAACAGTTCAGTGAACAGTACTGTGCATGGGTCTCTAAAGCAGATGAATGGTCATAGCATCTCTGCTAATTAAGCTGTATCTGCAGAAAAGGCTTCAGTTTTGTGGCAGTATCAGAATGCTCTGGCATTATCTGGGCATATGCATCCATGTAGAAGGCACTTTCAACCAATGTGGGTGTACATCTATCCTTGCAGATCACATACTCCCATATATGCTGATTGTCTTCCCTGGGGCAGATGGGATCTTCCAGAAAGACAATATGACATGTAATAAGGCTAGAAATGTCCATCGTTAGTTGGATATAATCCCCTGGCCCCTAATTAGCCAGATTTGAACGCAATTGAGCATCTGTGGGACCACCACAATCAATGTGATCACTCTTTGGATCCTTCTCCATGCTTCTTCCAGCAGCTATGGGATGCATTGTAGTCATCATAGCTCCAGATACCTGTGACAGCCTACCAGGACCTTACTGAGTCAATCCCAGCCCATCTAGAAGGGGGCTCCACAGAGGTTACTCTGGATATTAGCTGGTGGTCAAAATAATGTGACACGATGACTGTGCATTAATATTCATCATTATATTTTTAAATGCTCATAGTTGTATATAGACATATCAACATGGAATGATTAATTTGAGCTTGGCCAGATGGTTTATCCAGCTACATCTCAGATTTATTAATACCGGTGTGAAAATGGTGACTGAAATTTTAAAGTCTAAATTCAAATTAGCATTTCCAGTGCAGCATCTGTCATATTCACAGAAACCCATATCGATAGTGACAGCTTCCAGAATATACAGTGTAAATGCATATTGGAAGCATTAAAGGGGTTGTCCCACGAAAAATATTCTACAGTTTTCAAACCAGCCCCTGGATCTGAATACTTTTGTAATTGCATGTAATTACAAATTTTGTATAACTACTGAGTTATTCAATAAAATGTATCTGTATAGGACAACTTAATTTCTTATTTCTTTGACCTATACACTGAGCAGGCCGCACATGCTCAGTTTCAACTTTTAACTGCCTCCTGAGCTGTGATAGGGAGAGCTGAGACACGCCCCTTTAGCTGCAGCAGAAAAGACACTCCCCTTGAGCTGCCAAACTGATATAAATCTAGCAGAGCAATGAATATGGAGATCTCTGGATCCATGTGAGGTACAAGGCTGGTTCTAGCTTTGTTAAAAAGAGGTTGTCATGTACTATATAATGTCTGATTTTCATTTTTTATATTATTCGTGGGATAACCCCTTTAATGAAATAAACAGATTATTATATTTGATTTGTAGGGTCAACAGTTGAATAATAATTATAAATTATGTTAGTCTATATGTTACTGCACCACCTCATTGGAGAAAGATTGCACTTTTTGTGACTTTTTTTTAAAAGTCTCAGTTAATAAATCAGGAGTGAAGCTAATAATCACAGCTAGCCATGGTACAAAAATGCAAAATGGTTAATAGTTAAAAGGGGCAAGGCTTAAAATGTGCCAGCATGCTCCGAAACTGCACAACAATTTTTACACACAATGTTGGTACAGAGTAAGAAAAAGTGAGTAAAATGTACCAGATTTATTATCCAGAGTGAGCCACTTTGATAAATTTTTCAAAATTTACTTATCACTAGTTATATTTTCAGTCGACATGAGTTAATCATTAAACAGTGAAACATATTTCTTTATTTTTTTTCTTTAGGCCATCTTGATGTTTGCCCTCTATAGAGAATGGTGTTTTATCCCCTCTGCTAATTAAGTTCTAAGCACTAGTTAATATGTTTTTAATTATATGATTGGAGCTTCTGCCTTCATTGCTTTCAGACAGGACTGACTCATCTATTTCTTGTTATTCTCTACAGGCAGAGAGTGATACAGTCATACTTTAATGTGTTACAATTATCCTTTTAATGTGAATTAGTTGACAATTCCCACCGATCGCACATATTAATCATTTCATCTTCATTATACAGTTAGTCATGTCTATAAGCTTTCTTCTGACGGAAGATCCTTCTTAAAATATGTTAAGGTGTATCCCAACTCCTACGGCCCCAGTAACTCTTACAATGAGAATGTTTGCTTTAGGCTGTATATAGCTGTGAGTTCCTCACTCTATTGCCCTGTGCTCCCCTTTATTCCATCTGTATAGTATGTGTGTATAGTGAAATGTATTACATAAGACAGGAAAGTCATATCATAATTTGAGTATTGTTTCTGTAACAAAATGGGCTCCTTGCAATGTACAAGAGGGGTATAGGTCCCCAAAAACCTCTTTGACAAATGCTAGTGTGAATAGAGCCTTTGCAATATAAAGATTGTATTCATCAGATTTTGTGTAGCCCCTTTCTGCAGCACATCGTACAAATATATTCTGCAGTAGATGTTATCTCTAACAGTGACTGTATCTACTTTACATAGTTGAGAGGGGGTGCTCAATACGATATACTCGTCCGAGCTTGATACTCGTTCGAGTATTAGGGTACTCGTAAGTGCTCACTACTTGGACGAGTATCTCGCCATGCTTGAGGAGATGGCATCTCCCGCCTTTTGAATTTTTGGCGGCTATAAACTCAGCCAATCACAAGCCAGGAGACTCTGCGGTACACCTAGCATCACGTGGGGCCCTTACATGTCGATAGCAGGGGTTGGCTGGCCTGATCAGGTGACCCTGGAATATACTAGTGACTGCCCGCAGTGCTCGGCTCAGTTGCTGCCTGGATGTCGTTAGTGACAGATCTGCAGTGTGATACAGGGAGAGTGTTAGGGTGTTCTACTAGATTTGTGTTAGGCAGGAGTCATTCTAAAAGAACCCAACAGCCCTTGTTAGGGCTACAAGACCCTTTTTTTATCTGCTTGTGGCTGGGCTTGCTGGCACTAGTAGTGCAGCTACCGCCATATTTGCAGCATTTTGCAGGGAGACTGTAAAAAGTTTATTTTTTGGCTCTCAGTGACACACATCCATTTCAAACAGCTAAGTGGGACAATTTTTTTGTGTTTCATTGAAATAGGCACAGTCTGCTGAAGATTTTTTTCTGTCTAACTGATAGATAGTGGAAGTCACAGTACAAAGTCCTTTTGTTTGCTCTCAGTGATACAAATCCATTTCATACAGCTGTGTGGAACCATTCTGTGTGTCACAGTTCAGCTGGCCAGTCACCACAAACCACAATCCGTATTTTCTGTCCAGGCGACCCATACTGTACATCACGTAATCAAATACGATCTTTTGCTCTCACTGATACAGCTACATTAGAAAAATCTCTGTGCGACATTTGTCTGGGTTGCAGTGAAAATAGCCACAGTCAGCAGGGTCTGAGTTTGCTCTCTGATATATTCTGCACGTCATGTAAAAAAAAAAAACTTTGTTTTTTTTTTTCTTTTTTAAATCTCAGTGATACAAATCCATTACATACAGCTGTGTGGAACCATTCTGTGTGTCATAGTTCAGCTATCCACTCACCACAAACCACAATCCGTATTTTCTGTCCAGGTGACCCATACTGTACATCACGTAATCAAATATGGTCTTTTGCTCTCACTGATACAGCTACATTAGTAAAATCTCTGTGCGACATTTGTCTGGGTTACAGAGAAAATAGCCACAGTCAGCAGGGTCTGAGTTTGCTCGCTAATATATTCTGCACGTCACGTAAAAAAAAAAAAAAAACCCCCAAAAAAACTTTTTTTTTTTTTTAAATCTCTGTGATACAAATCCATTTCATACAGCTGTGTGGAACCTTTCTGTGTGTTACAGTTCAGCTGTCCAGTCACCACAAACCACAATCCGTATTTTCTGTCCAGGCGACCCATACTGTACATCACGTAATCAAATACGATCTTTTGCTCTCACTGATACAGCTACATTAGAGAAATCTCTGTGCGACATTTGTCTGGGTTGCAGTGAAAATAGCCACAGTCAGCAGGGTCTGAGTTTGCTCTCTGATAAATTCTGCACGTCACGTAAAAAAAAAAATATATATTTTTTTTTAATCTCATTGATACAAATCCATTTCATACAGCTTTGTGGAACTATTCTGTGTGTCACAGTTCAGCTGTCCAGTCACCACAAACCACAATCCGTATTTTCTGCCCAGGTGACCCATACTGTACATCACGTAATCAAATACAGTCTTTTGCTCTCACTGATACAGCTACATTAGAAAAATCTCTGTGCGACATTTGTCTGGGTTGCAGAGAAAATAGCCACAGTCAGCAGGGTCTGAGTTTGCTCGCTAATATATTCTGCACGTCACGTAAAAAAAAAAAAAAAAAAAACCCAAAAAAACTTTGTTTTTGTTTTTTTTAAATCTCTGTGATACAAATCCATTTCATACAGCTGTGTGGAACCATTCTGTGTGTTACAGTTCAGCTGGCCAGTCACCACAAACCACAATCCGTATTTTCTGTCCAGGCGACCCATACTGTACATCACGTAATCAAATACGATCTTTTGCTCTCACTGATACAGCTACATTAGAAAAATCTCTGTGCGACATTTGTCTGGGTTGCACTTAAGCAGACCAAGTCTGCCTAATCTAATAGTTTCAGTGTAATTATTCCATACTGCACGGTACGTAATAAAATACGTAATTTTGCTCTAACTTATCCACCTATATATTAACTTGTTCAGATTGAACAAGTTTGTGGGGTTCAGTACAGCAGGCCCACTTTTTTTTTTTGGTATATATAATACACTTATATACAGAAAATGTTGAACCCCAGGGCTAAAGGTCGAGGACATGGGCGTGGGCATTCAATTACTGCAGGGGGCAGAGGCCGTGGCCCTGGGCAGAGTGAGACAGTACCTGCTGATGAGGGAGCAGGGGAACGCCGTAGAGGTACACTCTCACTGCACTCTCACTCCATGTCTGAACTTACAGGGACACGTGGTAGAGAACTGTTGAAACCACACCAGTGCGAACAGGTGATGTCGTAGATTGTGGACAATACTTCAAGTAATTTGTCCACCAGTCAGTCTTCCACGCAGTCCACCCACGTTACCCAAGGGAGCACTCCTCTGGCTCCTCCATCTCAACCTCCATCACCCCAGTCTGCCCCCTCCCAGGAAAATTTGGAATGCAATCCGGCATACTCTGAGGAACTGTTTTCTGGACCCTTCCCAGAGTCACAAACCACTACTCAGGTTGCTGCTGACCTCTTTCCCGATTCCCAAGTTTTCCAACTGTCGCAGTCTGTGGGTGATGACATTGTTGACTTAGTGGAAGAAGTGTGTAAAGAGGTGTCGGACGATGAGGAGACACGGTTGTCAGACAGTGGTGAAGTTGTTGTCAGGGCAGGAAGTCCGAGGGGGGAGCAGACTGAGGAATCGGAGGATGACAAGGTGACTGACCCAAGCTGGGTTGATAAGCCGAGTGAAGACAGTGCTTCTGAGGCGGAGGCGAGTGCTGCACCAGAACAGGTTGGAAGAGGCAGTGGTGAGGCCAGAGGGAGAAGCAGGGCCAGAGCTGGTGCATCAGCAGCAACTGTTTCATGTAGTGAAGCTCCCGTGGCGAGGTCTAGATGTCTGAGGTCTGGAGGTTCTTTAAAGAAATTGAGAATGATGGACGAACTGTGGTGTGCAACCTGTTCCACACCAGGATCAGCAGGGGTGCCACCACTACTAGCCTAACCACCACCAGCATGCGCAGGCATATGAGTGCTAAACACTCCACTCCATGGAACCAAGGCCGTTCACGACCTCCTGCAGGTCCCCTTACTGCTCCTTCCCCTGTGTCACTCGCTGCCTCTGCTAGTCAACCCCCTGCCCAGGACCCCGGCACGATCGCCTCCCGCCGGAAAACCACACCTTCGCCTCCACGATCCTCCACAGCGTCCACCAATGTGTCCCTGCGCAGCGTTTAGCTGTCTTTACAGCAGACGCTGGAGCGCAAGAGGAAATACAGTTCCACCCACCCACATGCCCAAGCCCTCAACTTCCACATCTCCAAATTGCTGAGCCTGGAGATGCTGCCCTATAGGCTGGTAGAGACTGAGGCCTTTCGCAACCTCATGGCGGTGGCTGTTCCTCGATATTCGGTCCCCAGCCGCCACTATTTTTGCCGATGTGCCATCCCAGCCCTACACCAGAACGTGTCACAGAACATCATCCATGCCCTGACCAGCACTGTTTCTGAGAAGGTCCACCTAACCACGGACACGTGGACAAGTGCTGCCGGGCAGGGACACTATATATCACTGATGGCACATTGGGTTAACTTGGTGAAGGCTGGGACCGGGTCTGACCCTGGGGCCGCTCATGTACTGCCCACACCGAGGATTGTGGGGCCTTCCTCGGTCACGGTCTCTCAAACGTACTATGCCTCCTCCTCCGACACCTCCTCCTCCACCTCCTCCTCTGAATTACCATTCATGGGCACAGCGCCTTCATTCGGTAGCTCTAGGCGCAGCAGCAGTGCCGTGGCTAAGCGCCAGCAGGCGGTGCTCAAACTGCTGAGCTTAGGTGACAAAAGGCACACCGCCCAAGAACTATTACAGGGCATCACGGCGCAGACCGATCTGTGGCTGGCACCGCTTAACCTCAAGCCAGGCATGGTTGTGTGTGACAACGGGCATAACCTTGTGGCGGCTCTGCAACTCGGCAGACTCACACATGTGCCATGCCTGGCCCACGTGTTCAATCTCATAGTTCAGCGGTTCCTCAAGACATACCCCAATCTGTCTGATTTGCTCACCAAGGTGCGCCGCATCTGTGCGCATTTCCGCAAGTCCACCATAGATGCTGCCACTCTCAGGGCAGCGCAGCGCCGCCTACAACTGCCCGCTCACCGACTGTTGTGCGACGTGCCCACAAGATGGAATTCGACATTAAACATGTTATCCAGAGTTTACCAGCAGCGCAGAGTGATTGTAGACTGCCAGATGTCATCTTCTACCAGAACTGGTAGTCAGGTCAGTCAGCTTCCTCAAGTCTACAATGAGGAGTGGATGTGGATGTCTGATATCTGCCAGGTGTTAAGCAACTTTGAGGAGTCAACACAATGGTCAGCGGCGATGCCGCCATTATCAGCCTCACCTTCCCGCTGCTTTGCCTGTTGAAAAATTCACTGCTCAGCATGAAGTCGGAAGCTTTGTGCTTGTCACAAGAGACGGTGGAGGAATATATGTCGCTTGATAGCCAGAGCACCCTCCGGTCTGTTTCTCAGCGCGTATCGGAGGAGGGGGATGAGGATGAGGAGGAAGAGGAGGAGGAGAATGTGAGCTAGACAGAAGAGGGTACCAGTGCTCAGTCCTTATTAACTGTATGGGCTAAAGAGGAGGACTTGGAGGAGGAGGAGGAAATGGAGAGTCAGGCCAGTGAGGAGAGGGAATTCTTGCCTGTTGTGACTCTGGCGCACATGGCAGACTTCATGTTAGGCTGCCTATCCCGTGACCCTCGCGTTAGAAGAATTTTTTCAAACACCGATTACTGGGTGTTCACTCTCCTGGACCCACGGTACAAGCTGAACCTTTCCACTCTCATCCCTGTAGAGGAAAGGAGTATGAGAGTGAATCAATATCAACAGGCCCTGGTACACAAGCTGAAACAATCCTTCCCAGCTGACGCCGCTAGCGGCAGAGGGCGTGCTTCTGTGGGCCAAGTAGCGGGGGAGAGTAGGCGAGCAGGCAGCTTGTCCAGCACTGGCAGGGGAACGCTCTCCAAGGCCTTTGCCAGTTTTATGTCACCCCAGCAAGACACTGTCACCTGTCCCCAGTCTCGGCAGAGTAGGGGTGAGCTATACAGAAAGATGGTGAGGGAGTACCTAGCTGACCATACCAACGTCCGTAGCGATCACTCTGCTCCATAGAACTACTGGGTTTCAAAGCTGGATATGTGGCCTGCACTGGCGCTGTACGCCTTGGAGGTGCTGGCCTGCCCTGCCGCTAGCGTGTTGTCAGAGCGGGTATTCAGTGCAGCTGGTGGCGTCATCACCGATAAGCGTACATGCCTGTCAACTGACAGCGCTGACAGGCTGACGCTTATTAAAATGAACAAAGCCTGGATTTCACCGGAATTCAAATCTCCTCCGGGGGAAAACAGCTAAAGTTTAACATTACTTATGTATCCGATTCCTCTTCTCTACTACTCCTCCTCCTCCTTGTCATCTTTGCCTAACTCTGACCCAAAACGCAATTTTTTAGAGGGCCAACTGGCACTCTTTTACGACAATTTTTCCGGAGGGCCACTTATAGGCCCTCTTTCTAAACAATTTTTCCGGAGGGCCACCTACAGGCCCTCTCTCCAAACAATTTTTCTGCAGTGTCAACTACAGACACTGTAAAACAATGTTTCAAGAGCGTCAAACAGACAGTCCAAAACAATTTTTCAGGAGGCGCAAGTACCGACATTTAAAAATATTGCTGAGGGTCGACTTTATGTACTCCGAAAAGAAAAAATTTTGGAGGCTCAACAAAAGCCATTTCACTGCATTCTCAGTCGGACAAAGTCATTGGTGGTGTAACCGCCATGCTTTGTCAGGCTAAATTTTTGGGTGCTTCACCAGCTACCGCATACTAACTCAGTCACTCTGTTGTCACCGCCGCCATACAGGGCCACGAAAAATGTGGTTTGCCTGCTCCCGCAGTGTCACTCGCTCACTCTGTTGTCACCACCATAGTCGTTTGCACTATAGCAGCCCAAGTCTGCACATTCCACTTTTTCTCTCCAAGTGATCAATACTACACGTCACATTAGAAAATACGTTCTTTTGCTCTCAGTGATACAAATCCATTTCATACAGCTCAGTGGAACAATTCTGTGAGTTACAGTCCAGCACCTCAGTCTGCACAGACCACAATCCATTGTTTCTGTGTAATTGATCTATACTGCACGTCACTTAAAAAAATACGTGTATAAATCCATTTAATAAAATCCTTTCTTTCTCTTTAACTGATTTATACTAAACGTCACTTTTAAAAATACGTCTTTTTCCTCTCTTTCTATCTCTCCGATCTATTTTTCCGGATAGGTGACATATATGGTTTTAAACAGAGAAGAATACATACAACACATGCCCCACTTGATCAATTTCATAGTTGACAACCGTACCTAAATTGACAGCCACAGCCATACAGGGCCATTCTAAATTTTTCCTGTGCTCTACCTGCTACCGTCGTGTAGCTCGGTCAATGTGTAGTCACAGCCATACAGGGCGACGCTAAATTTTTTATGTGCTCTACCTGCTACCGTCGTGTAGCTCGGTCACTCTGACCGAGTCTGACCCTTGGGCCGCTCATGTACTGCCCACTTGGAGGATTGCGGGGCCTACCTCGGTCACGGTTTCTCAGACTTACTATGCCTCTTCCTCCAACCCCTCCTCCTCCTCCTTTGAATTACCATCCGTGCTTCACCTCCTGCTACCTCAGTCTAACTCGGTAACTCTGTTGTCACCGCCATGCTGCGTCAGGCTAAAATTTTTGGGTGGCTCACCTGCTACCTCATCTAACTTGGTCACTTGTTGGTGTCACCGCCATGCTGTGTCAGGCTTATGCCTGCATCATGTGGCTGGGGATAGGAGAGCAGTGCCAGCATGGGCATGGGTGATGGACCTTCGTTGCACCTAGTTGGGTGCTTCCCTAACATGTGATGGGCATGTGCCTCACCTTTCTTGGTCTGGGTGAGCACAATTGTCATGAGGGTAACCACCAGGCTGTTGCCTGAGAATTTGGGGTAATGGTGGGATTACGCAGCCTCAGAGGCATCCATGCATGCTGCCCCTGCTGTTTCCTGTCCATTTCCGTGGTGTTTCCATCATTTTCTGATGTTTCCAGGTTTTCACCCAGCCTTCCCTAGGCAGAGCCTTGGTCCCCTTCAAAAAATACTCGAGTCTCCCATTGAATTCAATGGGGTTCATTACTCGAAACAAGCACCCGAGCATCGGGAAAAGTTCATCTCGAATAACGAGCACCCGAGCATTTTAGTGCTCGCTCATCTCTAGTTGCCACAACATCCAGGGGATAAACTAAGACCATGGATATAAATGCTTAATAGGCCATCGCTATAACAGGGACAATGTCCTGCAGTACTTTAGTATTGCATGTATTATATAAAGCTGTGTTAAAGCACTCCATTGTATGTGTACCCTCAAAGGGTTCACCGCTTGTCTATATAAAGTCTTCAATTTGTGATTTTAATGTGTATAGTTCAGGATAAAAGCCATGAGGTTAATTGAATATAATAGAATTTATGGCTTAGACAGTTAAAAAATACCTTACTCGAGATTATTAAAATGAAATAAAATTAGACAGATTTGTACAGATTTGTTGTTACAACAAAGTGTTATGACCTCCTAAGATATCATTAGTATATTTTCTAAAAATCATGGCCAGCACAGGGCTTCAGTGGGGCCTTGCAGCATTGGGGTCCCAGGTTTGATTCTGGGGACAATATCTGCATGGAGTTTATATGTTCTCCCTGTGTTTGTGGGGGTTTCCTTTGGGTACTGGTTTCCTCCCAAATGCCAAAATATAAAAGTATACAAATAGGAGTCACCCCCGCCACACAACTATCCCTGCACTTTGAATCGCTGTGAGAAAAGCATATCACAAATATTAGTCTTTGCAAAAAAAATCAAAAGAAGATAGAATTGAACATTTTTTCCCCTCATCTCCAAAACAACTAAAGTTAATAATTTTTAAATACCCTAAAAAGTTGCTTCTACAAGCAACAACATGCCCATTGACCCCTTAAATATCAAGCCTATTTTCATTTTTGCTATTTTTATTTTTCCTCCCCCCTTCCAATAGCCATAACTTTATTATTTTTCCATCTATCGTATGAGGACTTATTTTTTTGTGGGACAAGATGTTTTTTTTAATGGTAGCATTATTTTTTTCGACAAATTATAGAACATGTTCTGTTCTTGTCTGCACTGCAGACGAGAACACTTATTTCTGTTGATGAGAGTGAGAAAAATGTGGAATTCACATTGAAGGTATCTAAATTTTGCAGATCTTTGGTGTGCAGATTAAAATATGGACATAGTCGTGTGCATGGTGTCTTATATAGTAACACCGACATGAAATAATAGTAAAAAAAAGTTAGGGATTTTAATTTGTAGTGATGAAAAAAAAGAGCAATTGCTATTTCATGAAGTCCAAAATAGACTGCTGCCCCAGTGGCCAAGTGTTGTTTTTGCTTTTTTTTAGTTTAGGTTTTAGTTTTTTTTATAATCTGTGAAATAGATATCTAAATGTTCCACACTTCATGAACATTTCTTCTATTAAAAAAGGACAAATAGAAAAACAAACCAGTATATGTTTGGCAGAGTCTTTCATGTCCATTCCTCAGGCAGCAATGATATCATGAAATTGTAAATCCTGACGTTGGAATTGTTTGTTAGTCTGCAGAGGTCCAGATAGTTTTTTGTTTCCTCGTGAATATATTGGATTTTCTGCTGGCTAGCACATTTTCTCTCTCTTTGCTTGGGGTAATAGCTTGTTGTATTAAATATTGAAGCTAACATTTACAATATTATTATATCTGTGTTTCTGTTTTGTCACATATTTACTTTGATTGCTGTGTAAATATGCAAATTATTGTGATTTCTTTTTACACCAGAAAAAAATTCATAAGGGAATGCTAAATAAAATTGAAAATCACATCATCTTTTCAATATGCATGAAACGCAGCAAAGTTTGTCTATGCCATCTGCTTCACAATATGACAGTGGATTTATTTACAACATTATTTAAAACTAATTAGGCAATAGTTTCACAATGCGCTTGTTTCATTGGTTGCGTGTGTCATCCAATTGTTTATTTTCCTGCTTTACGAATCGAAAATATTTTTATTTGTAATGACATAACCAATCTGCACATTATAAAAATTACCCTGGTGCAATGTGATGTTTTCAAGTAACATATATGTACTGTAATGTAAGGAAGTCTCCAGGGATATGTTAAAAAATAACTAGAACAATTCTGAGATTAAAAGTCAGAAAGCAGGGGAAAAAAACGGAATAAACATTTGATATAAAATATAAATATAAAAGGGTTAGGAGAAATATATCTGAACCCTTCAGGACCTTGTAATTTTCAGTTTTGCATTTTCATTTTCACTCCCTTCCTGAAGCCATTTTTTAAGTTGACTTAGATGTTTAAGGACTTTTTTTTTCAGGAAAAGTTGTACTTTCTAATGGCATCATTTTATTGCATATGATGTATGAGAAGCTATATGGGGGAAAAATGGCATGAAATTGTACAGCATTCTGTATGCAGTAAAACTGATCTGTTACATCCATTCTCTGGGTCAGTACAATTACAGAAGTGCCACATTGATAGTATCTGTTTTTTTTCATGTGTTTTAATATATAAAAGAAAAGAAACTTTGAAACAGCTGATTTTTTACTTTGCATCGACATATTTGGACCCCCCCCATCCCCATGCATCTATCTCTGTGTGATTCCTCTTTTTTTGCAGAACAGTCTGTAGGACTTATTGACACATTTTTGGAGTGTGAAATGACTTTTTGGTCCCTTTTTATTTAATTATTTGGAGGGGAAGTGACTAAAAAATGGTGAATCATCTATTTGATTTTTTTTCTGTTATGGCATTCACAATACAGGGACCATACATTTATATCTTAATAGTACGGGAGTCTTGAGACAGGACCATAGCACCTATGAAGTTAAATGTCCATGATCGGCATTATCGCCAATCACAGACATAAATCCTGGTATTTCAGGCAAAAGCATCCCTGTGGACTACATAATTTTTTCCTGTCAAAGACATCAGGACCCCTGTCAATGAGCAAATAATGTTAGTGTGAATACAGCCTAAAGCTCTCGTTATCATTTATAGCCTTAATAAGTATGTTAGCAAACAATAAAGCATAAATAAGAAAAGCAAAGTTCCAAGCAGGGAAATTGATAATTTTTAGAGATAAGCGAGCACTAAAATGCTCAGGTGCTTGTTATTCAAGTCGAATTTTTCCCGATGCTCGGGTGCTCATTTCGAATAACGAACCCCATTGAAGTCAATGGGAGATTTGAGCATTTTTTGCAGGGGACCAAAGCTCTGCACAGAGAAGGTTGCGTGAAAACCTGGAAACCTCAGAAAATGATGGAAACACCACAGAAATAGACAGGAAACAGCAGGGGCAGCATGCATGGATGCCTCTAAGGCTGCCTAATTGTAACATTATGCCAAATTCTGGGCAACAGCCTGGTGGTGACCCTCAAGACAATTGTGCTGACCCAGACCAAGATGAGGAAGGCACATGCCCATCACATGTTAGTAAAGCACCCAACTAGGTGCAACAAAGGTCCATCACCGCCTGCGGGTGACACCACTGCTTATGCTGGCACTGCTGTCCTATCCCCCACCCCAGGACACAGGCATAAGCCTGACACAGCATGGCGGTGACACCAAGTGACCAAGTTAGATGAGGTAGCAGGTGAGCCACCCAAACATGTAGCCTGACACAGCATGGCGGTGACACCACCAAGTGACCAAGTTAGATGAGGTAGCAGGTGAGCCACCCAAAAATTGAGCCTGACACAGCATGGCGGTGACACCACCAAGTGACCAAGTTAGATGAGGTAGCAGGTGAGCCACCCAAAATTTTACCCTGACACAGCATGGCGGTGACAACACCAAGTGATCAATTTAGATGAGGTAGCAGGGGAGCCACCCAAAAATTTAGCCTGACACAGCATGGCGGTGACACCAAGTGACCAAGTTAGATGAGGTAGTAGGTGAGCCACCCAAACATGTAGCCTGACACAGCATGGCGGTGACACCAAGTGACCAAGTTAGATGAGGTAGCAGGTGAGCCACCCAAACATGTAGCCTGACACAGCATGGCGGTGACAACAGAGTGACCAAGTGAGACTGAGGTAGCAGGTGAACCACATAAAATTTTATCCTGCCACAGCATGGTGGTGAACCCAAAGTGACCAAGTTAAACTGAGGTAGCAGGTGAACCACATAAAATTTTACCCTGACACAGCATGGAGGTGACAAGGTTAGACTGAGGTAGCAGGTGAACCACATATAATTTTATGCTGACACAGCATTGCGTTAACAACAGAATGACCAAGTGAGACTGAGGTAGCAGGTGAACCACATACAATTTTACCCTGACACAGCATGGCGTTGAACCCAGAGTGACCAAGTTAGACTGAGGTAGCAGGTGAAGCACATAAAATTTTACCCTGACACAGCATGGCGGTGACAACAGAGTGACCAAGTTAGACTGAGGTAACAGGTGAACCACCCAAAATTTTACCCTTACACATCATGGCGGTGAACCCAGAGTGACAAAGTGAGACTGAGTTAGCAAGTGAAGCACATAAAATTTTACCCTGACACAGCATGGTGGTGAACCCAAAGTGACCAAGTTAGACGGAGGTAGCAGACCAAGCACATAAAATTTTACCCTGACACAGCATGGCGTTGAAGCCAGAGTGACCAAGTGAGACTGAGGTAGCAGGAGAACCACCCAAAATTTTACCCTGACACAGCATGGCGGTGAACCCAGAGTGACCAAGTTAGGGCTCGTTCACATCACCGTTAGGGCTTCCGTTCAGTCTTTCCGTTATAACATCGTTATAACGGAAAGAAACGGAATCCCTAAGACGGACATCAAAACGGTCACCTTTAAGAGGCATTCCGTTTTGATCCATCATAATAGAAGCCTATGGCCCTGCATAACGGATCCGTCTGGTTGCCGTTATGCTGGACGGAAAACAAAGTTCTGTCGACAGGACTTTGTTTTCCGTCCAGCATAACGGTAACCAGACGGATCCGTTATGCAGGGCCATAGGCTTCTATTATGACGGATCAAAACGGAATGCCTCTTAAAGGTGTCCGTTTTGATGTCCGTCCTAGGGATTCCGTTTCTTTCCGTTATAACGATGTTATAACGGAAAGACTGAACGGAAGCCCTAACGGTGATGTGAACGAGCCCTTAGACTGAGGTAGTAGGTGAACAACATAAAATTTTACCCTGACACAGCATGGCGGTGAACCCAGAGTGACCAAGTTAGACTGAGGTAGCAGGTGAACCACATAAAATTTTACCCTGACACAGCATGGCGGTGAACCCTGAGTGACCAAGTGAGACTGAGGTAGCAGGTGAAGCACATAAAATTTTACCCTGACAAAGCATGGTGGTGAACCCAGAGTGACCAAGTGAGACTGAGGTAACAGGTGAAGCACATAAAAATTTACCCTGACACAGCATGGCGGTGACAACAGAGTGAGCAAATTAGACTGAGGTAGCAGGTGAACCACATAAAATTTTACCCTGACACAGCATGGCGGTGACAACACAGTGACCAAGTTAGACTGAGGTATCAGGTGAAACACCCAAAAATTTACCCTGACACAGGATGGCGGTGACACCACCAATGCATTGGTCAGACTGAGATTGCAGTCAAATGGCTGTAGGTGAGCCTGCCAAAAATTTGTTTTGGAGTGTCGGAAGTTGACCCTCCAGAAAAATTGTTTTTGAGTGTCTGTAGTTGACCCTCCCGAAAAATTGTTTTTGAGTGTCTGTAGTTGACCCTCCTAAAAAATTGTTTTTGAGTGTCTGTAGTTGACTCTCCTAAAACACTAATTGGAGAGTGCCTGTCGGTGGCCCTCCGTAAACATTGTTTGAAAAGAGAACCAGTAGGCCCTCTGAAAAATTGCCTGTTGGCTCAGCGTTTGTGTACGAAGAGAAGGAGGAGGAGAAGGAGAGGAGAGAATACATAAACAATGTTGATGTTGAGCTGCTTTCCCCCGGTAGAGATTTGAATTCCGGTGAAATCAAGGCTTTATTCATTTTAATAATCATCAGCCTGTCAGCACTGTCTGTTGACAAGCGTGTACGCTTATAAGTGATGATGCCAACAGCTGCACTGAAGACCCGCTCTGACAACACGCTAGCGACAGGGCAGGCCAGCACCTCCAAGGCGGCCACGTGTCAAGCTTTGCAACCCAGTAGTTGTATGGAGCAGAGTGATCACGCAGGACACTGGTATGGTCAGCTAGGTACTCCCTCACCATCTTTCTGAACAGCTCCCCCCTACTCTGCCTAGACTGGGGACGGGTGACATAGTCTTGCTGGGGTGACATAAAACTGGCAAAGGCCTTGGAGAGTGTTCCCCTGCCAGTTTTTGACAAGCTTGCTGCTCCCCTCCTCTCCCCCGCTAGTTGGCCCACAGAACCACGTCCTCTGCCGCTAGCGGTGTCAGATGGGAAGTATAGTTTCAGCTTGTGAACCAGGGCCTGTTGATATTGATTCACTCTCATACTCCTCTCCTCTACAGGAATGAGAGTGGAAAAGTTCTGCTTGTACCGGGGCTCCAGGAGGGTGAACACCCAGTAATCGTTGTTGTAAAAAATGCTTCTAACGCGAGGGTCACGGGAAAGGCGACCTAACATGAAGTCAGCCATGTGCGCAAGAGTCCCAACACGCAAGAATTCCCTTTCCTCAGTAGGCTGACTCTCCATTTCCTCCTCCTCCTCCAACTCCTCCTCTTCAGCCCATACACGCTCAACAGATAAGAAGGAATGAGCATAGGTACCCTCTTCAGTCTCGCCAACAGTCTCCTCCTCTTCCTCCTCTTCCTCCTCATCCTCCTCCTCCAATGCGCGCTGAGAAACATACCTGAGGGTTCTCTGGCTATCAAGCAACCTATCTTCTTCCCCCATCTCCTGTGACAAGCGCAAAGCCTCTGACTTCATGCTGAGCAGTGAGTTTTTTAGCAGACAAAGCATCGGGATGGTGACGCTGATAATGGCGGCATCGCCGCTGACCATCTGTGTTGACTCATCAAAGTGGCTTAACACCTGACAGATATCAGACATCCACGTCCACTCCTCATTGTAGACTTGAGGAAGCTGACTAACCTGACTACCAGTTCTCGTGGAAGTTGTCATCTGGCAGTCTACAATGGCTCTGCGGTGCTGGTAAACCCTGGCTAACATGTGTAATGTGGAATTCCATCGCGTGGGCACGTCGCACAACAGTCGGTGAGCTGGCAGTTGTAAGCGCCGTTGCACTGCCCTGAGGGTGGCAGCATCTGAGGTTAACTTACGGAAATGTGCACAGATGCGGCGCACCTTGGTGAGCAAATCAGACAAATTGGGGTAGGTCTTGAGTAGAGATGAGCGAACATGCTCGTCCGAGCTTGGTGCTCGTTTGAGCATTAGGGTATTCGCATATGCTCGCTACTAGGACGAGCATATCGCGATCCTCGAGGAAATGGCAACTTCCTCTTTCTGCATGTTAGCCACCTTTTTTCAGACAATCAACATGCAGGAGAGTCTTTGGTACCTCCTAGCATCACGTGAGGCCCCTACAAGTCGATAGCAGGGATTGGCTGGCCAGATCAGATGACCTGGGAATATAAGAATCTGGTCCCGCGCTGCTCGCGTCATACGCCGTCTGCATGAGATTAGGGATAGAACTGCTGCTGTCTGTCAGGGAGAGTGTTAGGGCCTGAATTTAGTTGTTGGTTAGGCAGGAATCAACCACAAAGAACACAACAGCCCTTCTAAGAGCTACAAGCACGTTTTTTTTTGGTCTCCTCCTGGCTTCTGGCTGGGACTTGTAGTGCAGCTACCGCCATCTTGGCTGCACACTGTTAGGGCGTGAAATTAGAATCTGGTTAGGCAGGAATCATCCACAAAGAACCCAACACTCCTTCTAAGGGCTACAAGACATTTTTTTTGTCCTCCTCTCGGCTGCTGGCTGGGACTTGTAGTGCAGCTACCACCATCTTGGCTGCACACTGTGTACTGGTGGCAGAAAGGGGACAGCACATGGTTCACACAGACCCCAATGAAATTGCCCAAAGTCCTCTCAGTACTCATTTTCGCTGCTGCTGTACCTTGGCTTGCTGGGATCTATAGTGCAGTCTAGAGAATACGTTTTGTCACTCAGTTATATAAACTACAGTCCAGTGAACAATTGTGAGGTGTGCTGTACAGCAGCGTCAGTCTATAAAATACGTTTTTTTCACTCAATTATATAAACTACAGTCCAGTGAACAATTGTGAGGTGTGCGATACACTAGCCACAGTCTAGATAATATTTTTTTTCACTCAATTATATAAACTACAATCCAGTGAACAATTGTGAGGTGTGCAATACACTTGCCGCAGTCTAGAGAATAATTTTTTTCACTCAATTATATAAACTACAGTCCAGTGAACAATTGTGAGGTGTGTGATACACTAGCCGCAGTCTAGAGAATAATTTTTTCGCTCAATTATATAAACTACAGTCCAGTGAAAAATTGTGAGGTGTGCGATACACTAGCCGCAGTCTAGAGAATAATCTTTTTTCACTCAATTATATAAACTACAGTCCAGTGAACAATTGTGAGGTGTGGGATACACTTGCCGCAGTCTAGAGAATATTTTTTTCACTCAATTATATAAACTACAGTCCAGTGAACAATTGTGAGGTGTGTGATACACTAGCCACAGTCTAGAGAATAATTTTTTTCACTCAATTATATAAACTACAGTCCAGTAAATAATTGTGAGGTGTGCGGTACACTAGCCGCAGTCTAGAGAATACGTTTTTATTCTCAGTTATATAAACTATAGTCCATTGCAAAATTGAGTGGTTTGCGATGCAATAGCTGGAGTCTAAAGACTACATTTTTTTGCCTCAGATAGTAATTCTACTGTCTACTGAATACGGTTTTGGCCTCAGATATTAACTTGACAGTTTGGTGAATGTACAAAATGTTGAACCCAAGGGCTAAGGGTCGGGGGCGTGGGCGTTCAAGTAGTGTAGGGGGCAGAGTCCTGGGCAGGGTGACACTGTACATGCTGATGAGGGAGCAGTGGAACGCCGCAGAGTTTCGCTCCCTAGCTTCATCTCGCAACTTACTGGGTCACGTGGTACACCACTATTGAAGCCACAACAGTGCGAACAGGTGATGACGTGGATAGCGGACAATGCGTCCAGTAATTTATCCACCACCCAGTCTTCCATGCAGTCCACCCACGCTAGCCAAGGGAGTAGACCTCTGTCTCCTCCAGCTCAACCTCCTTCCCCCCAGCCTGCCCCCCCCACGGAAAGTATGGATTCAGATCAGGCATACTCACAGGAACTCTTTTCAGGACCCTACCCAGAGACACAAAACACTGCTCAAGATCAACCTTAGCAGTTGCTCTGTCCCGATGCCCAAAATTTAGAACTTTCACAGTCTGTGGGTGATGAGAGTGTGGACTTAGTGCAAGTAGTGCGTAAAGAGGTGTCGGATGACGATAATGATGATGATGTTGAGACACGGTTGTCAGACAGTGACGTTGTTGTCAGGGCAGTAAGTCGGAGGGGGAGCAGAGTGAGGAATTGGAGGAAGAGCTGGTGGATGATGAGGTGACTGACCCGAGCTAGGTTGGTAATCCAACTCAAGACAGTGCTTCTGAGAGGGAGGCAAGTGCAGCACCAGAAAAGGTTGGAAGAGACAGTGGGGTGGCCAGAGGGAGAAGCAGGGCCAGAGCAGGTAGATCAGCAACTGTTTCATGGAGTCAAGCTCCCGTGCCGAGGCCTAGATGTTCGCAAGTCTGGAGGTTTTTTAAAGAAAGTGAGGATCACCGACGGACTGTGGTGTGCAACCTGTGCCACACCAGGATCAGCAGGGGAGCCACCACTACCAGCCTAACCACTACCAGCATGCTCAGGCATATGAGTGCTAAACACCCGACTCAGTGGAACCAAGGCCGTTCACCGCCTGCGGGTCACACCACTGCCCCTTCCCCTGTATCACATGCTGGCTCGGCAAGTCAACCCCCCGCCAAGGACCCCGGCACGAGCGCCTCCCGCCCTACAATTACCCCTTCACCTCCACGATCCTCCACAACCTCCACCACTGTGTCCCAGCGCAGCGTTCAGCTGTCTTTGCAGTAGACATTTGAGCGCAAGCGCAAATACAATTCCAGCCACCCACATGCACAAGCCCTAAATGTCCACATCTCCAAATTGTTAAGCCTGGAGATGCTGCCCTATAGACTGGTAGAGACTGAGGCTTTCCGCAACCTGATGGCGGTGGCTGTCCCTCGGTACTTGGTCCCCAGCCTCCACTATTTCCGTGCCCTGACCAACATGGTTAGTGATAAGGTCCACCTAACCACGGACACGTGGACAAGTGCTGCTGGGCAGGGACACTATATCTCCCTGACGGCACATTGAGTTAAATTGGTGGCGGCTGGGACCGAGTCTGACCCTGGGGCTGCTCATGTACTGCCCACACCGAGGATTGCGGGGCATACCTCGGTCACGGTTTCTCAGATGTACTATGCCTCTTCCTCCAACCCCTCCTCTTCCTCCTCCGAATTACCATCCGTGGGCACGGCACCTTCAGTCGGTAGCTCTAGGCGCAGCAGCAGTGCCGTGGGTAAGCGCCAGCAGGCGGTGCTCAAACTACTGAGCTTAGGTGACAAAAGGCACACCACCCAAGAGCTGTTACAGGGCATCATGGTGCAGACCGATCTGTGGCTGGCACCGCTGAACCTCAAGCTAGGCATGGTTGTGTGTGACAACGGGCGTAACCTGGTGGCGGCTCTGCAACTCGTCAGACTGACACATGTGCCATGCCTGGCCCACGTGTTCAATCTCATAGTTCAGCGGTTCCTCAAGACATACCCCAATTTGTCAGATTTGCTCACCAAGGTGCGCCGCATCTGTGCGCATTTCCGCAAGTCAAGCACAGATGCTGCCACTCTCAGGGCAGCGCAGCGGCACCTACAACTGCCAGCTCACCGACTGTTGTGCGACTTGCCCACGAGATGGAATTCAACATTAAACATGTTATCCAGAGTTTACCAGCAGCACAGAGCGATTGTAGACTGCCAGATGTCAACTTCCACCAGAAATGGTAGTCAGGTCAGTCAGCTTCCTCAAGTCTACAATGAGGAGTGGACGTGGATGTCTGATATCTGTCAGGTGTTGAGCAACTTTGAGGAGTCAACACAGATGGTCAGCGGCGATGCCGCCATTATCAGCTTCACCATCCCGCTGCTTTGCCTGTTGAAAAACTCACTGCTCAGCATGAAGTCAGAAGCTTTGCGCTTGTCACAGGAGATGGGGGAAGAAAATATGTCGCTTGATAGCCAGAGCACCCTCCGGTCTGTTTCTCAGCGCGTATCGGAGGAGGGGTATGAGGATGAGGAGGAAGAGGAGGAGAATGTTGGCGAGACAGAAGAGGGTACCAATGCTCAGTCCTTCTTAACTCTTGAGCGTGTATGGGCTGAAGAGGAGGAGTTGGAGGAGGAGGAGGAAATGGAGAGTCAGGCCAGTGAGGAGAGGGAATTCTTGCGTGTTGGGACTCAGGCGCACATGGCAAACTTCATGTTAGGCTGCCTATCCCGTGACCCTCGCGTTAGAAGCATTTTTTCAAACAGTGATTACTGGGTGTTCACTCTCCTGGACCTACGGTACAAGCTGAACCTTTCCACTCTCATCCCTGTAGAGGAAAGGAGTATGAGAGTGAATCAATATCAACAGGCCCTGGTGCACAAGCTGAAACAATCCTTCCCATCTGACATCGCTAGCGGCAGAGGGCGTGGTTCTGTGGGCCAAGTAGCGGGGGAGAGGAGGCGAGCAGGCAGCTTGTCCAGCACTGGCAGGGGAACGCTCTCCAAGGCCTTTGCCAGTTTTATGTCACCCCAGCAAGACACTGTCACCTGTCCCCAGTCTAGGCAGAGTAGGGGGGAGCTGTACAGAAAGATGGTGAGGGAGTACCTAGCTGACCATACCAACGTCCGTAGCGATCACTCTGCTCCATACAACTACTGGGTTTCAAAGCTGGACACGTGGCCTGAACTGGCGCTGTATGCCTTGGAGGTGCTGGCCTGACCAGCCGCTAGCGTGTTGTCAGAGCGGGTATTCAGTGCAGCTGGTGGCGTCATCACCGATAAGCGTACACACCTGTCAACTGACAGCGCTGACAGGCTGACGCTTATTAAAATGAACAAAGCCTGGATTTCACCGGAATTCAAATCTTCTCCGGGGGAAAGCAGCTAAAGAATAAGATTCCTTATGTATCCGATTCCTCTCCTCTCCTCTACTCCTCCTCCTTCTCTTCATTGCCAAACGCTGACCCAAAAGGGAATTTTTTAGAGGGCCAACTGGCACTCTTTTAAGACAATGTTTCCTGAGGGCCACCTACAGGCCCTCTCTCCAAACAATTTTTCCGGAGCGTCAACTACAGACACTCTAAAACCATTTTTCAGGAGCATCAACTACAGACACTCTAAAACAATTTTTCAGTATCGTCAACCACAGACACAAAAAATAAAATTTCAGAGGGTCGACGTCACACACTCCAAAAAAAAAATTTTTGGTAGGCTCACCTACAGCCATTTGACTGCAATCTCAGTCGGACAAAGGCATTGGTGGTGTCACCACCATGCTGTGTCAGGCTAAATTTTTGGGTAGTTCACCTGCTACCTCAGTCTAACTCGATCACTCTGTTATCACCGCCGCCATACAGGGCCATGATAAATTTTTATGTGCTTCGCCTGCTCCTGCACTGTAACTTGGTCACTCTGTTGTCATAGCCATAAAGGCCTCAATAAATTTTCATGTGCTTCGCCTGCTCCCGAACTGTAACTTGGTCACTCTGTAGTCATAGCCATACAGGAACACAATAAATTTTTATGTGCTTCGCCTGCTCCTGCACTGTAACTCGGTCGTTCTGTAGTCACAGCCATACAGGGTCACGCTAAATTTTTATGTGCTTCGCCTGTTCCTGCACTGTAACTCGGTCACTCTGTTGTCACAGCCATACAGGGCCACGATAAATTTTTATGTGCTTCGCCTGCTCCCGCACTGTAACTTGGTCACTCTGTAGTCACAGCCATACAGGACCACAATAAATTTTTATGTGCTTCGCCTGCTCCTGCACTGTATCTCGGTCACTCTGTAGTCACAGCCATACAGGGCCACAGTAAATTTTTATGTGCTTCGCCTGCTCCTGCACTGTAACTCGGTCACTCTGTAGTAACAGCCATACAGGGCCACGATAAATTTTTTTGTGTTTCGCCTGCTCCCGCACAGTAACTCGGTCACTCTGTAGTCACAGCCATACAGGGCCACAATCAATTTTTATGTGCTTCGCCTGCTCCTGCACTGTAACTCGGTCACTCTGTAGTCACAGCCATACAGGGCCACGATAAATTTTTATGTGTTTTGCCTGCTCCTGCACTGTAACTCGGTCACTCTGTAGTCACAGCCATACAGGGCCTCGATAAATTTTTATGTGCTTCGCCTGCTCCTGCACTGTAATTCGTTCACTCTGTAGTCACAGCCATACTGGGTCACTCTAAATTTTTATGTGCTTCGCCTGCTCCCGCACTGTAACTCGGTCATTCTGTTGTCATAGCCATACAGGGCCACGCTAAATTTTTATGTGCTTTGCCTGCTCCCGCACTGTAACTCGGTCACTCTGTAGTCACAGCCATACAGGGTCACGCTAAATTTTTATGTGCTTCGCCTGCTCCTGCAGTGTAACTCGGTCACTTTGTAGTCATAGCCATAAAGGGTCACGCTAATATTTTATGGTCTGGGTGAGCACAATTGCCTTGAGGGTCACCACCAGGCTGTTGCCCGCGAATTTGGGGTAATGGTGAGATTAGGCAGCCTCAGAGGCATCCATGCATGCTGCCCCTGCTGTTTCCTGTCCATTTTTGTGGTGTTTCCATCATTTTCTGAGGTTTCCAGGTTTTCACCCAGCCTTCCCTAGGCAGAGCCTTGGTCCCCTGCAAAAAATGCTTGAGTCTCCCATTGACTTCAATGGGGTTCGTTATTCGAAACGAGCACCCGAGCATCGGGAAAAATTTGACTCGAATAACGAGCACCCGAGCATTTTAGTGCTCGCTCATCTCTAGTCTTGAGGAACCGCTGAACAACAAGATTGAACATGTGGGCCAGGCATGGCACATGTATGAGTCTGCCGAGTTGCAGAGCCGCCACCAGGTTATGCCTGTTGTCACACACAACCATGCCTGGTTTGAGGTTCAGTGGCGCCAGGCAAAGATCGGTCTGCGCCGTGATGCCCTGTAACAGCTTTGGGCGGTGTGCCTCTTGTCACCTAAGGTCAGCAGATTCAGCACCGCCTGTTGGCGCTTACCCACGGCAGTGCAGCTGCGCCTGGAGTTACCGACTGAAGGCGCCATGCTCACGGATGGTAATTGAGAGGAGGAGGAGGAGGGGTTGGAGGAAGAGGCATAATAAGCCTGAGAAACTGTGACCAAGGCAGGCCCCGCAATCCTCGATGTGGGCAGCACATGAGCGGCCTCAGTGTCAGACTCGGTCCCAGCCTCCAGCAAGTTAACCCAATGTGCCGTCAGGGAGATATAGTGTCCCTGCCTGCCAGCACTTGTCCACGTGTCCATGGTTAGGTGGACCTTCTCAGTAACCACGTTGGTCAGGGCACAGATGATGTTCTCTGACACGTGCTGATGTTGGGCTGGGACGGCACATCGGGAAAAATAGTGGCGGCTGGGGACCAAGTACCGAGGGACAGCCACCTCCATGAGGTTTCGGAAAGTCTCAGTCTCTACCAGTCTATAGGGCAACATCTCCAGGCTCAACTATTTGGAGATGTGAACGTTTAGGGCTTGTGCATGTGGGTGGGTGGAATTGTATTTGCACTTGCGCTCAAATGTCTGCTGCAAAGACAGGTGAACGCTGCGCTGGAACACATTGATGGAGGTTATGAAGGATCGTGGAGGTGAAGGGGTGGTTGTAGGGCGGGAGGCGTTCGTGCCGGGGTCCTGGGCGGGGGGTTGACTCGTCGAGCCAGCATGTGACACAGGGGAAAGGGCAGTGGTGTGACCTGCAGGCAGTGAACGGCTTTGGTTCCACTGAGTCGGGTGTTTAGCACTCATATGCCTGAGCATGCTGGTAGTGGTTAGGCTGGTAGTGGTGGCTCCCCTGCTGATCCTGGTGTGGCACAGGTTGCACACCACAGTCCGTCGGTGATCCTCACTTTCTTTAAAAAACCTCCAGACTTGCGAACATCTAGGCCTCGGCACGGGAGCTTGACTCCGTGAAACAGTTGCTGATCTACCTGCTCTTGCCCTGCTTCTCCCTCTGGCCACCCCACTGTCTCTTCCAACCTTTTCTGGTGCTGCACTTGCCTCCCCCTCAGAAGCACTGTCTTGAGTTGGATTACCAACCCAGCTCGGGTCAGTCACCTCATCATCCACCAGCTCTTCCTCCAATTCCTCACTCTGCTCCCCCTCCGACTTACTGCCCTGACAACAGCATCACTGTCTGACAACCGTGTCTCATCATCATCATCTTCACGCACTACTTGCACTAAGTCCACACTCTCATCACCCGTAGACTGTGAAAGTTCTAAATTTTGGGCATCGGGACAGAGCAACTGCTCAAGGTAGTGGTGGCTCCCCTGCTGATCCTGGTGTGGCACAGGTTGCACACCACAGTCCGTCGGTGATCCTCACTTTCTTTAAAAAACCTCCAGACTTGCGAACATCTAGGCCTCGGCATGGGAGCTTGACTCCATGAAACAGTTGCTGATCTACCTGCTCTGGCCCTGCTTCTCCCTCTGGCCACCCCACTGTCTCTTCCAACCTTTTCTGGTGCTGCACTTGCCTCCCTCTCAGAAGCACTGTCTTGAGTTGGATTACCAACCTAGCTCGGGTCAGTCACCTCATCATCCACCAGCTCTTCCTCCAATTCCTCACTCTGCTCCCCCTCCGACTTACTGCCCTGACAAACAACGTCACTGTCTGACAACCGTGTCTCAACATCATCATCATTATCGTCATCCGACACCTCTTTACGCACTACTTGCACTAAGTCCACACTCTCATCACCCACAGACTGTGAAGTTCTAAA